>JAPFSC010000139.1:0-158053 GCA_030777805.1 Fusarium sp. MBC 364
AGCAATATAAAGCAATATAAAGTAATATAAAGTAATATGAAGTAATATAAAGTAATATGAAGTAATATAAAGCATGATCATTCTTTCTATATCTACTAGTGGAGGTCTTCTCTTAACTTTGGCTGATACCTTACAGAGATGATGCAGGCTTGAGCTTGGCACAAAAATGAATGTGGTCATATCTATAGAAGTGCCATCGCCAAAACAGCTCCTGCTCCTTTATCACGATCTTACGTTTGACCTCACCCACCTCTTTATTTTAACTAGACTGGCGGTAAGTCTCGTGGACAACTTCCTTCTCTCTTTCTAAAAAGTGATCAAAGGTGCTTAGAGGAATTTGCCATGTTTCTGTCGCCTCTTTCGTCGCCAACTTGGCCATATCTCGCATACAAAGTTGACCAGCAATGAAGGGATTGGTAGGTTTCTGTTCCTCAACATCTTCATCTGAAAGGTATTCGGCTGTGAGCTCCCTGCCTGTTGCTTGGGACAGGGAGTGCAGAATGGTCTCTGAATCAAGCCAGTCGTCAGCATACGTGATCTCCTTTTCGTGGAACCGCTTCGGATCCAGAAAAGCTTCGCCGCCGAACCTCCCAATAGTGACAGTATCAGTCAGGGGCAGAACGGTCGCAGGAGTAAGAGCAGTTGCCCAAACTCCTTCATCAACGAGACGAGGATACATCTTGACAAATGGCTCGACAAAGTTTGCCATGAAGAAACCAGGGCGCAAGATCGTCCAGTATTCGAAGCCCGCGTTACGGATCTTCTCCTCAATGGAGTTCTTATTACGCATGACTGTATCCACAAAACTCCCTGTCTCTAACAGTGTCAAGTTGTCTGGGTTATCGGCGCCGAAACCACTTGAATAGATGGCATGCTTAACGCCAGCTGCTCTGGCAGCGCTGAAAATGTTGGTAGCCCATCGTTTTTCCGCAGTGAGGTCTGTGAAATCCGGCATGAGAACCAGGAAGAGAGCCGTACAGCCTTGCATGGCTTGTTCGAGTGCATCCTGGTCGTCATAGTCGCCGGGAATAAGTTTCACCCCAATTGAGTCGAGTTCTTTGGCTGTAGCTGAAGTAGGGTCGCGGGCGAGAGCTCGTACGGGCACGTCTTTAGATCGAAGGTAACGGGTGACCGCACCTCCCTGGCAACCCGTCGCTCCACTGACAAATACGGTAGGGGTGCACATCTTGAGGGGACTTGGGAGAAGGATGGATGTAGAGTATTCCACGGATATGGTTATTTGATAGTGTTCGTGAAGGGAAACTTAATACCCACACGTTGCAAAGTTTTCAACGCAGATTAAATAGACGATCCACCAAGACTTGAAGATATGTTTACTTCTCACATCGGATACTCAACTTGCCGGAGATCCGCTATTCTCGACCGTTTCACCTCCGACCCCGGGCCTCTCGCACCGGGCGGAGTTCCGCCAGGTCCCACATTTCCGGCGCAAGTTAGCGGTTAGATTCATCTTCTTCCTCTTACTTCTGTCATCTTATCGCCATCTTCCCTTTTCAACGCTTTGTTCTCCGCAAGATCAAATATATAAGTGGCATCCATTTGTGGAAGCACTCTTGCCATTATGTCACTTACCGCTCGAGAACGCCGAAATCCGCCATCTCGGCGGAAATCCTGCGCTGCCTGCACAAAGGCCAAGCGTCGTTGCGACTTTGCTATGCCAGCATGCCTCCGGTGCTCGCAAAGACAGCTTCACTGCCAGTACCCCGCCCGAGCGATCAGAGGGCAGGAAGCAGCTCAATCGGAAGCATTAGAGGCTATATCGCCTGGCCTTCTTACTGCCGAAGATTCTTCCCCGGAGAGTCTTTCACATGAAGCACCCCTAATTGAAGATTTCAATGCAGTCATCTCAAGTCTTGATGCCTGTTCAGGTGACTTGGGAGCATTGGAGTTTCCATTAGAAGATGCCCCTCTGAAATTTGTTGACCAACCGTGGGCGTTAACTGCACCTTCGACGAAGGATTTTGCGCATATTCCAAGACATATTCTTGATCGTCTACAATGGGCAGTTGATGAAATAAAACGAGCCCCTGAGAAGATGGTCCTAGAAAACCAGACTCCATGGAGCCATCCTTTACTCTACAAAGATGGGATGCCTCGAACAATGCAGGGTAAAAGCTTGAGCTCTCCCAAAACCCAGCTCGTCTTACTAATAACAGTTCAGACGCCCATTCTTCTTGCGCTCTATACATGGCCAAGAACCACGTGAACTCTCCCATCATATTCCGTAGTATAGAGTCTCGCGTCAACGACCTCCTTGCAGCGCCAGCTCCAGTAACACCATTGGAGTGCCTGGCACATACACAAGCTCTTATTCTTTACCAGATTATTCGTCTATACGATGGTGATATTGGGGCTCGTGTATCGGCAGAACGTATCATTCCAGCCATAGAAGCTTCAGCGATATCACTCTTCTCGTTCGCGCAGTTCGACATAGATACAGCAGCCATATCGCTCCCCGTATATCCGATAGCGCCCACGAAGACATTCTGGCAAGACTGGATTTTGCAAGAGTCACTCCGCCGCACACTTCTGTTCTCTTTCTATTTTGTACAAACATATCGTATCATGGCCGGCTGCAAGATACTGCAATGTGATGGCAGACTCGGTTTATGCCACTCTTGGACGTTGTCTGCACATTTGTGGAATGCGATGACGCCGCTGAGATTTGCTGAGGCGTGGAGGGATAAGAACCATTATGTAGTGACGAATGCCATCTTCTCAGAGGTACTTGACCAGGCGCAGGCTGAGGATATCGATACTTTTGGGAGGATAATGATTTCGAGTCTTCTGGGTAGGGATGAGGCGGAGGGATGGTTTGCTAGTAGAGGAGGAAAGTTGTAGTCACCAAAAGCTATAACAGCTGTGCATCTTTGAGTTTCGAATTTTACTGTACAAGTAGGAATCTAGTGAGCTTACTTGGTTAGTTGAGAAAACTTTGACAAGAATCCCATTCTTCTCAACTCAACAACTATCAAAACTGGATACAAATAGACGGGGCATTATCAGCATTGGACTTGGGCTGTTTTACAGCAAGATTTTACAAGTAACAGCGGGTTTAGCTCAGTTGGGAGAGCGTCAGACTGAAGTCAAACTTCAGGAATCCGATATCTGAAGGTCGTGTGTTCGATCCACACAAACCGCAAAGCTTTTTCTTTTGCTCAGCTGAGCTCTTGATGTCCATGTGTTCCACTCATCGATGAGTGGGGATGTTTCATTTTTAGTGTTGCAATTCCGATGGAGTTTCAGGACTGATACTTTCCGTCAGTAGGAAACCAATAATGAATGAATGGACGGATGGTCCGAGCCACTTAGTAGGCACTTAGAGGTATAGATACATACATCATAGTACCGCAACTTGGCTAACATGGACCTTTACAGATCACTTTCTGACACTGTCAAATGATCTGACTGCAGAGCTTTCAAATTATGAATGTTTCTTGAGACGTTTGGTTCCTCTCTTTATCCCTTGTAAAACCAAGACAACGAATCCCTTGATGAACAATTGAAAAAGATCGCGCCATTCATAGCTCACTTCCTTTAAAAGTGGATACTACATTTGAGCTAGTAGAAGTTTACACTGGTCTCATTCGCGGCACTGAACTTTACTGGATGGCACTACTGTACCGTCCCTACTCAAGGGTCTATCTACCCATGTCTTACGTCCCCTTAAATACTAGAATACCTTACTCAATGTAATCCATAGCGGCGACTTCGCAGTTGTGAGAACACTTTATGTTCTTCAACAGCATTTTGAAATTTTATCATTATGCCTTCCTCCAATCTAAATACTACACCTTCCCAGGCGGATCGTGATAATGCCTCGTTCCTATCCCCCATCGCATACGACGACGACGCTTCATCCCTTCACTCCCGCAGCGACCAGGATACTGATACCGACGATGACGAACTTATTTCGCGTGCGAGAAACAGCAGAGAACTGCGCGCCCACGATCGCATCGTTTTGATGGAAGAGGAAGATATTGATCGACTCGTGACGGACTCGCGACAAAAGAAAGAGCGAGAGCGACGTGGCTCGGGTCTTGCTGTGCCCAACTTAGGGAAGATGTTTGGACGTCGCGGAAGCAGTTCAGGAACCCGGTCAGTCAACAGCTCGACTGAGAATCTTGTGGTCGAGAAACGGAGTAGCCGACGCCAGCGAAGGCAAAAGAAGCGAGAAAAGCTCGTAGAACATGCGGAGCATGGCGAAGATGGAGAATTGATGTACGAGATGGAAGAGGGTGGCATGAAGGAGGGAAGCTCAACAGGCGAGAGCAGCGAAAGGGACGATAGTGACGAGCTTGATCGACATCACCTCAACTTGATTGCCGAAGCGAAAGACCAACGGCGTCGCAGTTGGCGCCGGTGGGTCTTCATACATACACTTATTGCGATCGGTTTTGCCATATTGCTTCTCTTGGCCTGGAAGCTTTCAAAGAATCGCAAGAGCAAATACGCCAAAGTGAACCAGACTCTGGTCAGCAACGGAACTGCCCTCTTTGCACCGACATCTCTTATCATCAGCCTGGACGGTTTCCGCGCCGATTTTCTGCAGAGGGGTCTTACACCTATGTTGAACTCATTTGTTGCTGAAGGTGTATCGCCAAAGTGGATGCATCCATCTTTCCCATCTGTCACCTTTCCAAACCATTATACCCTGGCGACTGGCTTGTATCCCGAGAGTCACGGTATCGTTAGTAACACCTTCTGGGACCCCGAGCTCCAATCGCAGTTCTACTACACCCATCCGGCACAGAGTCTGGACCCAAAATGGTGGGGAGGAGAGCCTTTCTGGGTGACAGCAGAGAAACAAGGAATTCGAAGTGCTATCCATATGTGGCCTGGCAGTGAAGCACATGTTCTTCATACTGAACCAAGCTTGATGGACAAATTCAACGGAAAGGAGACACTGGACAACAAGGTCTCGAGAATTATGCAATTCCTCGATATGCCTGGCTTTGAAGACAAGACTTTGGACGCCAGCGACGTGCGACCTCAACTGATTGCCGCCTATGTCCCGCACGTGGATCGCGATGGTCACAAATTTGGCCCCAACACTACTGAGATTCGCCAGACCATTCAGGATGTGGACGGCATGATGGGAAAGATATTCCATGGTCTCGAAGAACGCAACTTGACAGATATCGTCAACGTGATCGTGGTTTCGGACCACGGTATGGCATCGACTGACATCTCACGTCTCATTCAACTTGAGGATCTGATTGATATGGGCAAGATTGAGCATATTGACGGCTGGCCTCTGTATGGCCTTCGCCCCAAAAACCCCGAAGACTTGCAAGGTCTTTATGACGAGCTAAAAGAGAAGTCGAAATCAAACCCGAACTTCCAGGTTTATCTCCGCGATGTAGACATGCCTGAGCGATACCACTTCTCCAAGCATCATCGCATTGCTCCTTTATGGGTTGTTCCTGAAACAGGATGGGCTATCGTTACCAAAGATGAGTTCGATGTCGAAGAGGGAAAGAAGAAGAAACTTGTTTACCACCCTCGAGGTCTTCATGGATATGATCATGAGCATCCTTTGATGCGGGCCATTTTTATCGCTCGGGGCCCTGCGTTCCCTCATCCGGCCAACAGCCAAATCGAAGTTTTCCGTGAGTCTCAGGTATCGCTAAAAAAGAAAGTACTTGATCGCTAACTATGGATGAATTAGAAAACATCGAAGTGTACAACATGCTGTGTGACTCTGTTGGCCTGACACCGGCCCCCAACAACGGAACACTGCGGCTTCCTCTGGCACCCATTGGTATTCACAAGCCTGAAGATGCACCAGAAGAACCAGAAGATCCTCCGTCTTCTTCCAAGCAGCCGGCTCGTCCAACTATCCCAGAAAAACCGACCCAACCCGAACGCCCGACGGTTCACCAGAAGCCTACTCAACCTGAGCGGCCCACAGTGCCAGTCACTCCTTTGCAGCCTGCAACGACGACGGTCTCGCTTAAGAAGCCAGCAAAGCCATCCAAGTCAGCAGCCACCTCCAAAGGAAGCGATGACAAGGATGAAGACAGTGATAGTGACAGTGACGACGACGACGACGATGATGATGGCAAAGACGAAGGCATCTGGGATTGGTTCACTCACAAGGTGGAGAAGGTTTGGCATAAGATTACTGGGGATGACTAGGTATTGTAAGGGGGTGCAGTGTTATTGACTTTTGTTTTTGTGGGATTTCACGGCGTTTAAGAGGGACAACGAGTCTGGGGTTGACTCACGGGGCGTTTGATATCGTGCACGGCTTGAACAACATTGTGTCTCGTTAGGCAGGAAGCATGATGATGATACTGCTCTCTTCTTGAGGTACCTCAGATTTCTCTGGCTGTGCACTTTCGGTTGAAAATGAGGCGGTCCATGGGCTTATTATTGCGCTCAAGGGACACAACCAGGTTTGATGGCAACATTAGTATACCAGTTCTTAGCACTTGAAGAGGTCAAAACACGTGATATTTAACATTGGGATTTATGGTAATTCTCCGTTTTAACTATCAGTCGATTCGATTCGATGTTAATTAACACAGTAGCTACGCGTCAGGGTATCAGAAGAATTGGCTGTTACAAGCATAAGGGACGAAATAATTTAGTCACTTTATGTCAGCTGCAGACTATCACTTAGGTAGGCTACTTTATCTCAGTAGGCTAAGCCTCTACGATATTCTTTCCGGTAATGACTCGGCTTTTGTCGTATCTGCCTGCATTAGTATATCTGCACTTTCAAGCGTCCACGCCTATTCAAAACTGCCACGTAGTGAGTGTATTGTATACTTAAGACATTGTAAGTTAGGTATGTTGAGCTTTCAAGCGCAGGTGGGTGTCAGAAGAATTGTCCTCTAAGGCTTAGGGTACAGAAATAAAGTAGCCTTAACCACAGCCTAAGCCATCATACCTAAGGTGACCAAAACATTTCGTCTCTTATGGTCTTAGCGGCCAATTCTTTTGACACCCTGACGAACCGTAACCAAGGTGGCCTTGGTGCAAATTCACACTCTGACCAGAGCCTAATTAAATCAAAAGGACATGTTAATTCTCAGAGTTGAGCTACAGGCATGGACTCTTATCATACCCATGCAGGTGAGGTCCTTATTCGGCTACTATACAAACACACATGTCCCTCCGGCGAAGACGAAATGGTACTCGGTTGTAACGCTAGTTGCTCGAGGGACTAACTGATATACTTTTTATAACATAATCGAACTCAGACTGCATGTGCACTTCATCGATGATTTCATGAAAACTCAAGGCAATGATGTGGATACCAATCGGCATGTCGAAGTACCTATTAAAAAAGAAAAAGAAGAAGAAGAAAACTTCTATAATCTCTGCCTCATAAGAGTCAAGATAGGGAAAATCTATCACTCGAGAGCCGGAGGGGGAAAAGTGTACAAATTGAGTTGAGATGATGTATTCTCTTGCGGATTTAAAAAATCGAGTTTTTGTAACACCTCGAGGTACAATAGGTACTATAGGTGACTCGATGCCTGGCTTATTGTGGGCAATTGAAGTGAATTGCCCCTCCCCCACTACTGACTGCTCCTGCTGCCTGCATTAGTGCAACTGCTCCTTCCTCCTCCACTGTGAGTGAGTGACGGCAGTGAATACGCGTGACGCGGCGGAGCTCCTTCCACACTGTCGGATGCACTACAACTACACTCCACCTTAAACATCGACTTGCATCTATCAACCAACTCCCTGCATATCAGCCTCCTGTGTGCAGCATACTGCGCTTCGCTTCGCTTCACTTCATTTTGCTTTACTTCAAGTCACAGTGCTGTGCACCTTACGCCGCATACGCGCAAAAGCAATCACCGTTCACTTGCAAATACGCCCATCTGCAGATTGCAGATTGCAGTATCAAGACTTTCAGCCACCTATCTTTCTTGTATATCCAAGTTTAATGGCTGGCCGCCTGCCCCCTGTGGCCCCTTGCTGTCGCTGACCGAGAGGCTCTCGGATGATACTGCACTTGTACGCGGTCTCATTCGCCTTCCTGCAGGCGACAGTCTAAGATGGCCGACCAAGCCGCCACTTCCATGAGCTTGGAGGAAATCCAAGAAGAGTTGACTGTACAAAAGGTCGTGCTCGATTCTCTTGGTGATGCCTACTACGATGGAGCGGAGGAAATGCGACAAGATGCTCGTGAGGAGATCATTCGCCTGAAGAAACTCCTCCGAGACTTGAAGCAGAAAAAACAGACTAACCCATGTATGTATTCCTCTTTAGCATATGTCAAGTGTCGACTTGTTCCCTAATTGGCTGACTTTATCGCAGCTGGGGAAGCTCTGCCAGGTAGCTCTGCGCCAGGAAGTTCTCACCACGTCCAGTCTAGTTCAGGTATGAATTTCTATCATAATAGCCTTTGAACTCTTCAAGGTTGTCTACAAAAGGCTGCGCCCATGCCATCCCTTGCTCATCTTCCGTTACTTTTCAAACATTGAGCTGACTTGACCTCCAGCCGTTCAACAGCGTGGTACACCAAAATCCATGGATTCTGCTGCGAGACACAACCGCTTCTCGTTGCCAGATCGGAAAAGGGGGGCCGACTCGGCTCGCCTCTCTATCCATGACAACCAGGCAAAGGTTCCTCGGATCTCTCCTCTTTTTGAAGACGAAATCGCTTCGGATCCAGTGGCCATTAACGACACAGATCATGGACCTATCGACTTCATTGACCTTACTGGGTAAGTTGCTACCTGGCACACTGACCTTCCACAAGCGCTAACAAGATTGTCTTAGGGATGATGACGATATAGGATCTGATTTTATCGCAGAGCAGATCAAGGCTGAGCAGAGACAGAAACAGGAACAGGACGACCTTGCGTATGCAACACAAATTTCCAGCCAAGACTCACTTGGCCGGACGGCGGCAACACAGTCTTCTCAGAACAATGCTTTCACACGCATAATGAGTACCCAACTTCCTCCGGCCGGTCCTTCTGTTGCTGATGGAGAGAGTCCACCCCGTATGCCTGGGGCTTACAATGCACGATGGGATGACTCATCTGAAGCAGGCCCAGCCTTCGGGTTCCCTCAGAGCCAACTGAACCCCCAGTACATACCTTTACCAACTCCTTCAAATCACCGTGCTGTTAAGGATGAGCCGGAAGTTATCTTTGCAGGGTCGGTTGCTCGTGCTCCTCGTCCTACCGGGCGCGCTGAGCACTTGATTCCTGGAATGACTATGGGCTACCCCGATTTAACCAGACGCGGTGTCGTTCCTCAGCCTCCCGTGGTCGGTAGGTCCGGTCACTTGGCCAGGCCGTATCCGTCATATGTGCCGGGGTCTTTTTCAAGCCCATCTGCTTTGAGTGACATTATCGGGCGGACGAATAGGTACGACATGACCCATGGAGTAGATGGTGGTGGAAATCCATTGCCTGCACATATCCGAGAATGGATGCAGGATCCTGATCACGATCCATATGCCGCTCTTCTTCAAGGGCCTCAATTGGACGCGCAAGAACTCGAAAACTTGCTCTCAAATATCTCTTCCGACATGGACCTTCCAAAGGCAGGCCTTGGAGAAGCCCCGGCTGGGTTAAAAAGACCACTGTATCCCCATCAGGATATCGCCCTTGCCTGGATGAAAAAGATGGAGGCAGGAACAAACAAGGGCGGTATTCTCGCCGACGACATGGGATTAGGAAAGACGATTTCGACCCTTGCCCTTCTTCTGGCACGTCCAGCTACGACACGACCCAAGACAAACTTGATCGTTGCTCCTGTTGCCCTCATCCGTCAGTGGGAAGAGGAGATTGCCACCAAAACCAAATCATCTCACCGATTGACGGTATATGTACACCACGGTAAAAGGACTACGATAGACGAGCTACTCACATACGATGTAGTCTTGACTACCTACGGCTCACTCTCACACGAGCTCAAACGATACGATAAGTTCAGGGAACAAAATCCCGAAGAAGACCAAATCGACTGGAATCACAGAACCCCCAAGCTTAGCTTTCCACTGTTGCATCCGAAGGCTAAGTTTCACCGTGTGATTTTAGATGAGGCACAATGTATCAAAAATGAAAAGACGCAGGGTGCCAAAGCATGTTCCCAGCTTAGAGCCATCCATCGATGGTGTCTTACAGGAACGCCTATGATGAATGGCGTTCTGGAACTTTACTCCTTAGTGAGGTTTCTCAAAATCAGGCCTTATTGCAAGTGGGAAGACTTTCGTCAGTCGTTTGGTCGGTTATTCGGTCGCAACGGCGACCCAAAAAGTACCGCAATGAGAAAATTACAGGCATTTCTCAAAGCTATCATGCTTCGTCGCAAGAAGAATTCGCTACTTGACGGCAAGCCGATTTTAAGGCTGCCTGAAAAAACTGAAGAGATCGTGTATGCCAAATTCTCTCCCGAAGAACTGGACTTCTACACCCAATTGGAAAAGCACGCCCAAGTGCTGGTGAGCAAGTATATTCGCGAAAGATCCATCAGCAAAAACTACTCCAATATCCTTGTCCTCCTGCTCCGTCTTCGCCAAGCTTGTTGCCATCCACATCTGAACCTCGATGTCGACGACGCACCATCTGCAGTCTCGGATGAGGAGAAAACAAAAATTGTTGAAGAGCTCGACGAAGCCATTGTAGAAAGAATCAAAGGTATTGAGTCTTTCGAATGTCCTATCTGCTACGATGCCGTTCAGTGCCCCAGTTTCTTTGTTCCTTGCGGACATGATAGTTGCGGCGAATGTCTTGTGCGCATTGCAGAGAGCGCTCATGCAAACAACCTACAGGAAGGAAACGAAAGCAGTCGGGCTAGGTGCCCCGTCTGTCGTGGCCATTTTGACCCCACCAAGTGCTTTTCGTACGATATATTTCGGCGGGTTCACATGCCGGAAACTATCGAGGAAGGATCTATCAAAGAAGAGGTTGCTGAAGAGAGCGACTCAGAGTCTTACTCGGAATCTGACTCAGACAATGAGTCCGATGATGACGTTGACCAAAAAGGAAACCTCAAAGACTTTATCGTTAACGACGAGTTTTCCGAGGATGAAGTACCAGTCAAAAAGACGCGTAAAACAAAGGGAAAGGGGAAGGGCAAAGAAAAGGCACTGGACGTGAAACCCTCTATGCTCAAGACCTTGCGCAAAGAAGCTTGCCGGAATCGCGACGCGTACAAAAAGTACATGAGGTACTTGCGAAAGACCTGGGAACCTGCTTCTAAAGTGACAGAATGCATGAAGCTCATCAAACACATTGAGGAAACAGGGGAGAAGACCATCATATTCTCTCAGTGGACTCTACTGCTTGATCTTTTGCAGGTAGCCATGAGGCGGGAGAATATGCCAAAGCCCGAACGCTACGACGGGTCCATGTCGGCAACTCAACGAAACACTGCGGCTCACAACTTCCGCGACAAAAAAGATGTCAAGGTCATGCTGGTATCTCTGAAAGCTGGCAACGCAGGCCTCAATCTTACCGCTGCTTCTCGGGTTATCATCATGGACCCTTTCTGGAATCCCTACATTGAAATGCAAGCTGTCGACCGTGCATATCGAATCGGCCAACAAAGGCCCGTCAAAGTGTACCGCATACTGACAAACGAGACGGTCGAAGACCGCATTGTTGACCTGCAGAACAAGAAGAAAGAAATGGTCGAAGCGGCCCTGGACGAGAACCAAGGTGCACAGATTGGACGACTGAGCGAAAATGATCTCCGAAATCTTTTCAACATTCGCGACTAGACAATGGTTGTTCGTCCACAGAAGTTGGCTGGTATGCTGCCGACGGCTTAGTTCCCCAACATCAAATTGCTTTTTAAACCTGTTTAGAGTCAAAAGAGGAGACCGCACCGTTGCTACACGACTCCTATTCGCTTAGATGTGTGGCGATCCAGAGAAGGATCGCGATTTATAAAGCCGATATGTCCAAGGTCATCCGTATGCCCTACTGTGAAGTGGCAGGAGACGCAGTGTAAACAACTGATAGCAGCGAAATCGTACATAGACCCCATGTTATAAGAATTAGCTAATGAAGTCGCAACTACATGCGTTGTGCTGCATACAAGAAACCCATTTACGTGTGTATTTTAACAGGTGCCCAATAAGTCTATCTCGCTTTTGTATTGAACGCCACAACTGGACTTTGGAAAATACTGCTGGCTTCTAGTCTCTTATCCTTATCGACAGTTCCCATATCTCTTCTTCCCTGCGCAGAAGCTCTTTAAGAGTCTATATACAAAACCTTTGGTTCATTAGAATGTGTAGGCCTCGTTTGATGTCCCACACTCAATAAGGGTTTTGGTCCCTCAAGACCCAATCTTTCGAATCTCTTGATCGACTACAGCTTCCACACTCTCCTTGGTGGTATCATCCGACCATGCCCACTCGTGACGCACTAACTTGCCATCTACCAAGGATGTGCTTCTGACACGTAAAGCTGGAGTGTCCGTGACGGTAAACGACAACTCAAACTCCTCATTGTCTTGATTGCGGATGACATTACCCTGAATGCTGCGGGTCCACGGGGAGGAGAGCTTGGAGAGATAGTGCTCCACTAACAGACGTGAAGTAGCGGTGCCAAGATAATGAGCCAGAGCACTAGGATTAGGGTATCCATCTTTGTAAGGAGCGCACACAGACGATAGAGGCGAGTTGGGAGGGAGGATTACACTGTAATAGGTTGCGGTGACAGGGACATGGAAGGTGCGCCCACGAACGGTGCAGGCAACGTCAGGCAGGATAGTAAGCTTTATGTTGAATTCGATAGGGTGCAGCATATTTCGCATCATGGTCTGTGAAGATGCAAGCTGGTGAGGTCCTTGGTTTGATGGGTCTGAATCGGATGGGGATGTTTTGGGCGTTTTGAGAACGAAACGAGAGGGTACGCCCGCTCGCTGTAGCGACTGAACAAGGGCGCCGACGTGTTTGGTAACAACCTCAACGTTGTCAAGATGCATAAGACGGCCGATGATAGGGCGGAGAAGGACATGTGATTGTTGGCCCCGTGCTCGTGCCATGTGAGGAGGCAATGGGCGTGTCCTCATTAACTCATTCTGCCTGTGTGCGTAGCCTAGAAGGATATGTAAAGCTAGGGATATCGTCTCGGCAATTTGACTGTCTGGAAGGTGGTCGTCAGAAGAAGCTTGAGTGCCAAGAGGGACCAGCTCCAGTACGATTCGTGACTTGGATGCCGGGTCAATGTCGCAGGTGAGGCGGGAGCCGTCTGGTTTGACACCGTAAGATGCCAGACTACGGGCCTCTCGTGTAAGCTCATGCCAAAGCTCTTGTGAGAAAATAGTGTTTCGGGCTTCAAGAACATGCTCTTCGAGAGGGGCATCGACAGCTGTCTCGGCTGGTAGAGCAGAGCGGCCAGTAATTTGGCCGTTCTTCTCATATGTTACCACGACTCGCTCTGATACCCCTCCTAGTTTACCGCAATCGAGCTGGACTGTTCCGCCATCGCCTCTTCTCATAGGTGCGAGACTATTCCTGTACTCGGGAGAAGCTATCTAGAGAGTTAGTAAGGTCGTGGATCGGTCGTATCAGTTGCGAAATTGACATGCCTTCTGAGAAACCAAACCGAACACCCAATATGTGTCTTTCCATGGGGACTCTAGTTATGGACCATCCAGACTTCTGAACAGCAATGATATCTTCCCAGTAGTTCCCCTCCGATGTCACCTCCTTCTGAAGGAACGAGCTAGCAGCTTCAGCAGCATCGCGTACCTTGTTGGTTTGCATGAGTGTGAAGCCCAGTGCTATATTCTCCTGCTCTTGTGTCTTGGCTGACGTGGTAGGGGGGTTATCCAGCTTGTCGGCGCCTATCGTACCAATTCCTACCATATCACGTAGGCCTTGCGACAGGGTAACGCCTGCTTGTGTGGGGTTTTGCTTTGAAATGAGGAGCGAGAGGAAGTCGAGAGTAAGAAGGGCCGTGTTTCCTGCGATACTGAGAATAGACGTTAGTTTGAGCGGGAAATTGCAATCGATATCCAGTTCTCCTAGACAACAAGAATTTTGCATACTCGAGGTTTTTAAACATCTCCATGCGCACCTCTTGAGGATCTCTTGTCGCATCATGATCGTCATCGTTGTCGTCTTGGTCGGCTTCGGCCATGTCCACGTCTTTGTGTTGCGAATTGCCACCCGCCGCGTTTTCCTGGGCAATCTCTTCCCTGAGTTTAGCCTCTGATATAGCTCTAAAACCACCTGGTTGCGCGTTGACGCGAGCAATGAAGTCGGCAATGTTTCGAGGTTTGCGATCGGCGACGGGAGGCGGTCGTACCGACAGCGGTTGGCCGTCGTCGCCTGGAGTCATGATGGGCAGTTACGTAGCGGTCTGTTGGGTTGATTCGTCGTGGAGCTATTCGATATATGAGAAGTTGGGAAAGCGACATTAATTCTTGATCCGTATTTGAATTGAGACGATTTGTTGATGTTGGTGTAAAGTTTGGGTCCTACATTAGCTCCCGTCTGAGGCCCATGACCGCGGGGCCATTCAGCTCGGACCCACTCAAGCTCTCAGGTAGGTAGGTACGAATTGTTTAAGCAAAACTTCACAGGTGTGAGGTATCCATGGATATCATATCTGTTGGTTTACCCTGGTTGTAGGAAAGGCGGAGATTACATGAGTCCATGTTATTCTTTCATTCTATTCTATAGATAAGACGTCCGTTCTTCTAAAAATAAATCATCATCCCAAGTATGTATTGTATTGTATAGTATAGTATAATATGCCGTAACCCAAAATCACCATATCCATTTCGCCGTTGCAATGCTTCATAATCCTAATTACCGGGATCCAGTCACTCATCCTGTATGCTGCTTGCGCTACTCCATGCCTCGTTACCTCCCGTTCGTCTGTGTCCCTCTCGTTGCAACATCCTGACTCGTCTCAACTTGGACTGTGGGTTATCCGCTGCCATTGTGGGCATCAGATCATCCTCTAGAATAGGAACTTCTCCCAATGGGTCAAGTTGATCGATAATGTCGGAGATCTCGGTTGGCGGAACAGACTTGAAGACGGCCTGAACGTCGTTGTGAGGTGACAAGGAGGTGAATTGCCACTTAGAACGCTTGCCAGAAGCACGTCTGGACTGCATCCAGAGACGGCGTCGCTCCACAAAGCTGATCAGAAGCAGAGTAGGCATGTTGAGAGTTCGAATCAGGGCCACGTTGACAATGTGGAATACACGAGCTGAGGTGACAAGCTTCAGAGGCAGAAGCGTCATGAGAGCTAGAATATTGAAAGGGGGCGGATAGGCAAAAATAGAGTCGCTCTTGACGCCTTCAAAAGTCAAGACGGCGCGCCGAAATTGGATTTCGGCAGTCTCGTCGGCCACAATCTTGGAGAATGTGTTTGTGAGCATGGCAATAAGGATGGTCAAAAAAAGCGTGTTGCCGAGGAATGCAAAGGCAATCATGAGTGCAGGGCCAATGATGATATGGAACCGCACCGACTCTTCGATTCCTTCACCATCAAGACCAAACCAGATCCAAAGCATCCACTTGCCCACAACATACCAGCTGAACTCTTCATCGCCATCGTTGCTAGCACTAACAAGCCACTGCAAAGCGAGAAGAAAGCCAGTGAAACACCAAGTGGCGAGGAACGTCAGCATGGTAAAGTCCTTCATCATGGCGTGAACGGAAATAAAGACAAGATTGTTAGGCAGCAGGTTGAAGGCAACTCGAGTCAACATGACAGGCGCCGCAATACACAAGATCGGTAGTCCGTAGCCGGAATGGAGCTGGTCAAGCAGGAAATCGTAGATGCGAAGAACGAAGTAGGCGCCAAAGATGGAACCGAATGTAATGTCCAGAAAGGCCCACAGGTTCTGGGCGTGGACCGCCCAGCCGTGCTCAATAATGGCAGCCATTTTCTCAAGCAACCAGCCAAAGGTGTAGATACAGAAGGCAAATTCCCACATGTTGACCTCGGAATGGCGAGAGACCATAGTCATGACATACAAAACAAGAAGGATAACGAAATGAACGAGCTCGATCAGATTTCGGTTGCGAGGAACAATGAGGCGATGGTGGTTGAGAAGAGGCGCCGTTCGAGGATCATAAAGAGAGATAGGTCGTCGCTTGTAGTAGTCTGGCAGGAAGTCCATGAAGGAAAGTGGCGTGTAGATGATCTGTCCATTGTGCACAGCATCAACAGCTCGCTGGCAGGCGGCGGAGCTGATAAAGAACTTGCTTTCGGATACAATGGCTAACTCCAAGGCTGTAAGTTTTCTCTCCGATCCGGGGCTTTCCTGAAAGCTTCCAGGCCATTGAGGTCGGTTCGCTGGCCGCTCCATGTGGCTGGGGGCACCTTGGAAAGGATCAAAGCCTTCAACGAGGATATGCGATAGCAACAAAAGACCTTGGGGGCCTGGGTTATCCTCGTGGAAGCGGCGGAGTACTCGACTGGCCAGTAGCTCACACAGGATCGCACGAGCTTGATTGACACTCTGATGGACTTCTGTGGACTGGTCTCTCAAGAAAGAGACACGGTTTGCTAATAGACAGTAGACTGGAAGACGGTAAGTCAGAGGTTTGAACTGAGTACAAGATTCTGTCTGGTGACCTCACCAACTGAAATATCATCTGGGTTATAGAGTCTCTCTACCAAAGGTCTTACAACGAGAGCATTCATCTTTGGATCTCTGAAGTGTTCCATAGTATAAGGGTCATCTTGTGTCTCGTTAGCTAGGTACTGATGCACGGCACAATCTATGAAAATCTGGAGAACAACTCACCAATGCTCGCAAGAACTAAACGCCGGACTCTACACTCAAGAAGAGTTAGCACGCTACTCTTTTCGTCTCTTTTCTTCTATGTTGAGTTCATAGTGAATAGCTCCATGAGTGGGCTTTCTAGGATAGAGTCTCGCAGGGATTGGGGGCAAGGTTACCGGTGAATTGTCATATACACGGGAAGCTCAGCCGTTGTTAAGTTGAGCGTCGACCGGTTCCCTTCATCGAGAATTCCTTTTGATTCTGCGTCCCCATCTTCTGCCACGCCGAGGAAGCAATCGTCTTCATCATCGTCAACGGGCTTTAGCCAGTCGTTAGACCGCTCAGTGCTTGGACGGATCACCATGATGGGATTGGTGAAGAGAATGTCAGAATAAGAAGAGACACACAAGTCAAATATAATCAGATGCTATCCGTAGACTCCAACACAAAGCAACGCAACGCAAGGAAACAGAAACACAAGGCGAGACGCTTGAGTTTTAGCTTTTAGTTCTCCTTGAGTGAAGCGGAAGCCCCATTTCCGATGTAATTTGGGTCGTTCTGCCCCTGAAAGTTCTCATTCCACGATCACGACGACCAATGAGCGGTCTTGAATGATTCAATTGACCCGCCCCCAGGTACGCGTCTTTTGTAGGCGAAATATTGAGCATTAATTTAGTAATTAGTACGTAGTACGTAGTAGTACGGATAGTAAGGTAGGGAAAAGTAAGAGAGTTCTTTCTTACTGTCTTCTTCCATTACTATGGACATTAATAACAACCAATTAATCCACAATGCATTCCACAAGTAATCCATGCTCAGGTATGCCGTGACAATGCAATACCTAGATATGTAAGATATGGATATTGGTTGCCCTCCACTGTACTGTAATAGATACCGAAGGTAGGTAGATATAACTAGACTCCATTCGATGACAAAGGCCAGCTCCCATTGGGAGTTTGCGGCGCTACGTTACTCTGTAGTCTGTACTCTGTACCCCTGAATCGAATCGCCTCCAGCAAGAGTTTGGCTTCCAATGACAGATCAACCAGACGCTAAAAACAGGGTCCAAGAAAGAAGCAATGGAATGCATGTTTCAAATAATCACAATCTACAGTACATACAACCTTAATGATGGATGGATGATATATGGTTATCCCATGACTTGAATCTTCTCAACTCAATTCATAACATTTCCAAAGCTCATTGGCCATTCGTTGCCCTGTTCCAGTACCCCCTTTCTTGAGAATAGGTACTACATAGATAGGTAGTCCCGCCATCAAGCTCTGTCTGCCGTTAGCTTCAAGAGGCTTATCTCCATTTGATGAAACCCGACTCGCAATGACTAAAACATCGTATGAAAAAGGCGGCCTAGCTCTGGACCAAGGTCAACTTTTGCAACAGAACTCTCACAATACCAACTTCATCCTGTCACGAGGTCATTGAGTCCATGGTTCGGCATCATTGTCTCTGCCTTTCATTTGTCAACTTTGGCAATTTCTTGATACTGTACAATGCTGGGCAGAGGGGGGGGCAAGCCTCTTTGGCTGTATTTCGTTAGCTGGGGGGCGCACTGTCACTCGACCATCTCAGCTGGCGTCGTGAAGCTACTCTCGAGACCTTCAAACAGATATATACTCCGTACTTACAGTTACAAAGCAGGGGTCTTCAAGGATTGCAGACTAACAACGCCCTACTCCTACACTTAAAGAGTCGCATCTGCCCCCCTTCACCAACAACACCTGACCATCGCCTGGCCTTGGCTGCGAGCAAGCTTAAATATGGGGTAGCCTAGTGAATGCTTGGCTTTCTAATGGTGGCGTCTGTATGCACGCAAGATTACACGCCAAGATATCCCAGAGTGGCAGTGTATGAATAAAGTCAGCATTCGTGAAGGAAACAAACAAGATAGTTCCAGTTTGCTATGCTATGCAGTATGCACCGAGTGTTGTAGGATGAGGACACTGCCATTGACACATGCCAACCTCGGCTGTCTGGTTTAGGTAACGCACACAGCTGACCGACTGGCATAAGAGAGCATCGATGTCAACCAATCTAGGTCTACCGATTGATTGATCCCATCTGACAGGCACCCACAGCCTTTCCTTGGAGAAGCTGGGGGAGCAACGGCGGGGAATCCGGCGGCTTCGACGGCGGACCCATACAATATGCGTATCGATGAATCTGGGCTTGGTCAATTATTCGTTCGTCCATCTTCACGTCTTAGGAGATTAGTTGATCCCCAAGACCTGAGCAGAATAAAGTGTTGCAGTTCAAGACGTGCCGCTATCGTGCGAGCTGCAAGTATTTGGCGATTAGGTGACAAACATGGCAGATGGTATCACTTTCTCGTTGGCTTGCAAGGCATTGATTTTAGTAACCAAGTAGTTGATGCCTCATATAAGCACCATAGTCTGGTACCTCAGCAAGTAACTTACATAGATAATTGAGTGTGGCGTCGAGTGCTAAATGGGCCAAGGTATAATAGTCCCTCACGAACGAACGATGTGGGTTTTGGTGATCTTGGTTTATCTCGGCCCGGCTGACTTTTTTCTCCTAAGGTTTGGCCCCGACAAGCAAATGGGAGGACGACACTGTAGCTGCACGTCGGTAGCTAATAAGGTGCTGACCCCTGGCAGCTGCTGACTGGCGTCAGGTCGATACATAGTACATATGCACCATACAAGATCCGGAAGGATTACAGTACCTGAGTACCTACGGCTACGGACATGGCACCTGTACAAAGGCCCTTGTTGGTGTTGAAGGAATGGAAATGCCAATGCCAATGGACCCAGGCTTTGGCTCGGGCCAACCAGCCTCGGCGTAACGGCCAAGCCCAGTGAGGGTTTTGAGATACGGTGATTCAACGAGCTAGGTAGGTAACTGGGCCTGGTTGCATACCCTAACCCAGTCAGTCATGGACCTGTAGTTGTAGCTGTAGCTTACAACAATAAGAAAGATAAATTAGCTCAAGGAGCTTTGTAGATCTGGTCTCTGTTGGTGACGCTGGGGCAGTCAAAGCACCAGCAGAAGTTGAGCTACTAGCAAAAGCAGTAGACCACCTTGAGACCAAAGGTAGTGACTTTGGTATCGCAGGCTCATGTCTAACAGCCGAAGGTGCCTGAAAGACAGCTGCCTGCTTAAGCTCCCAAGCCAATCCAATGACGACCACTTTTCGCCTAGACTCTTCGGTTGTCTTGTGTCGTTCGCCTTGGTCATTTTTACGTGGTCGCAAACCTGCCACAGCAATTTTTGAGTGCTCCATTCGTGACGCAATGAGCGTCCAGCTCGCTGCTTCCCCAGTGGACATAGCGCCTGGAAGCTTCCCTGTAGATACTAACCAATGGAGCACGGTTATCCGGGCTAATCCAAAAGGAGTATGCTACTCTGTTCCTCGGTTGTATCCATTGGTACCTTTTTGTTTTTGCTGTATCATACCTTCAAGTTCCCATGGATGGTAGCAGGGACGGTTTACTCAAGGTAGTCGGTCCATGGCAGGGAAATTGCTATGAGACTTTGCGTGAAAACCCATACATACTGGAGGTTGGTTCAGAATACGAAACTTGTGCCCCATTTTCACATGAACTGCAATTTGCAAAAGATTTTCTCAAGGATTATATACCATCCCTGACTTTACTGATAAGTCTGTTTCTGTGGCGCGTGCATCTGATCCAATCCTATTGGTACTTATCAAGATTTACGCGAGTGTTTTCAAGGGCAACGACTTCCTACCTACCTAGGTAGATAGATCTTATTATTATCGCGAACAACCGAGGGCTTCTCGGTGTTGTTAACAGTCCCCTGTCAGGTGGGTAACAGAAGATTTGCCCTCTAAGGCTTAGACTGCTACAATAGAATGAATCAAGGGCTAGTCTGAGCTATCATAAAGTGTCCAAATTATTTCGTCTCTTATACTCTGTAGTTTTTGGAGTCAACTCTTCTGATACCCCAGGGCCTGTTAAGAGGATGACCTCATCCCCATAGTGTGAACATGATTATGTTTTAACGTATTACTCAGTCTTGCTGTTCAGTGCTCACAAGTCTCCCTCTGACGGACTTGTGGTAATTAATGCATTGGTACCTTAGGTAGGCCGTAGTAAGAAAGCTGTAGGTAGGTAGGTAGTATTATCTTATGGAGTTAGTTACCTAGCCAAAGCCAAGAGTGACGGACTCAGAACCTAGCACCTGCATCTCTTACCTACCTAGTACTACCAGGTAGGTGAGCAGGTGGAGGTACCTCGGGGTACTTTGCTACTAGTTTTCTCCACCTTTCAGTTGGCCCGGGCTCTTACGGTACTGCTTTGGTGTGCCCGTGCCGTGTCTTTCCTGCGGGCACCTAGTGGCCAGAGTACAGAGTACCTACCTCATTAGCTCCAACCTACTAACTTTTGGTTGCTCTTGCAGTTGCGTTGCTTGCTTCTATGCCCGTTGACATTCTCCACGTCCACGCCTGCGCCGCGCTTTCTCTTTCTCCTACGTCGTGTCCGTGGCTTTACTTTCCGTCCCTTCCTCGCATTAATTCCACTGGCCTCCCCCTTCATCCTTCTTCCCTTTTCCTCCTTACACTTCGCGATAACCTCATCCCCCACTGTCGTCATCGTAGACCATTCTGTGAAGTTCTTTTACTTCACCCTAATTTGCATCCTCATCTTCACTTCCACCTTCATCTTGCTCATCACCAGCTTCTCTATACACCTATACATACACCTTCCCATACAACCCCCCGCGCAATCAAGATGACGGACTGGACGTCGGGCATCATGCCGCTGCACCAGGTGCACTCGCCTCCCTTCACCGTCGAGGCTCCCGGCTACGAGAAGGTTCCTGGTGAGACCATCCCTCGACGTCACCCCAAGGCCAAAGACGGTCTTATCAACTATCCTGCTCCCGATGCCAGGACTGTGTTCCAAGTTGTCGAGCGCAGTGCTCGGCTCTACCCAAACCACCATGCTGTCGGTGCCCGCAAGTTGATCAACATGCACAACGAGAAGAAGAAGATCAAGAAGAACGTCGACGGCGAGGTTCAAGAAGTTGAGAAGGAGTGGTCATACTTCGAGTTGACCGGCTTCGAATACTTGACTTACAAGCAGTACCTTGAGCGCGTTCTACAGATTGGTTCTGGTCTAAGGAAAGTTGGCTTGACCAGTGAGGACAAGCTTCACATTTTTGGCACCACTAGGTATGTCCAAGTCGATGGCGTCTGTGACTGTCTCTAATCCCAGCTTCTAGTATCGGTTGGATTTCCACATCTCACGCTGCCGCCTCTCAATCCATCTCGATCGTTACAGCCTACGACACTCTGGGTCCTAGCGGCGTTGAGCACTCTCTTGTGCAAACCGACTGCGCCGCCATGTACGTCGACTCCCAGCTCCTCAAGACCGCTTCCGAACCCATCAAGAAGTCGTCAGTCAAGGTTGTCATTGTCAATGACGGAACAATCTTTTCTAAGGGAGGCGAGGTCGAGAAGTTCAAGGCAGAGCACCCCGACCTGAAGGTTGTCACCTTGGAGGAACTTCGAAAGCTAGGCGAAGAGAGCCCCGTTGAACCGAACCCGGCCAAGCCAGAGGACCTTTACTGTATCATGTACACTTCTGGCTCGACCGGTTTACCCAAGGGTGCTTGCATTACCCATGAAGCGCTCATTGCTGGCAGTACGTTGACTTCTTATTTTGTTGCGCTTGTTTGCTAACCCGCTCTCCGCCAGTCACCAGTTTGTATACATGTGTCGAAGAATGCGTAAGCGACAAGGAGTGCATTCTTGCCTATCTTCCCCTCGCCCATATTTTTGAAATGGCCCTCGAAAATCTGGTCATGTACATCGGAGGAACGCTCGGATACGGTAACCCTCGAACATTGTCGGATGCGTCGATGAAGAACTGCCCTGGCGATATGCGCGAGTTCAAGCCTACTGTTATGGTTGGTGTTCCTCAGATTTGGGAAACCGTTAGGAAGGGCATCACTTCCAAGCTGGAAGCTGCCAGTCCCCTTCTCAAGAACTTGTTCTGGGGCGCCTACAACTGGAAGGCATTCGCTTCCAAGAACAAACTGCCACTGGCTGGTTTGTTTGATAGCCTGGTGTTTGGCAAGGTTCGCGAATTGACGGGCGGCCGTATGCGCTTCACTATGAATGGCGCCAGTGGTATTTCCGACGGCACAAAGAATTTCATTTCGCTGGTCGTCGCTCCCATGTTAGCCGGATACGGTCTCACCGAGACCTGTGCAAATGGTTCGTTGGGTTGCCCGCTAGAATTCTCTCCTGACGCCATTGGCCCCACCCCTTGTGCTTGTGAGATCAAGCTCGTTGCTCTCCCTGACCTGGGCTACTCCACCGAGGCCAAGGTTCCTCAGGGTGAGATTTGGATCAAGGGCCTGCCTGTTATGACCAAGTACTGGAACAACCCTGAGGAGACAGAAAAGGCCATCACCCCTGATGGATGGTTCAAGACTGGTGATATCGGAGAATTTAACGAACAAGGTCATCTCCGTGTCTTTGACCGCGTCAAGAATCTTGTCAAGATGCAAGGTGGCGAGTACATTGCTCTTGAGAAGCTTGAGGCTGTGTACCGTGGCGTCCAGTCAGTGGGCAATGTTATGGTTCATGCTGATCCTGAGCACTCGCGCCCTATTGCTGTCATCATGCCGAACGAGAAAGTCGTGCAAGAGAAGGCCAAGGAGCTGGGTCTGGACGAGCACAACCTCCACACCCTCCATACCAACCCTAAGTTGATAAACTATGTTCTTAAGGATCTCCAAGGCGCTGCGAAACGTGCCGGCTTGAGTAGTTTGGAGACTGTTACTGGTGTTTTGATCACAGACGAGGAATGGACCTCTGATAACGTAAGAACCTGTCTTGACTTTCTACCAACCTACAAGATTGGATGCTAACATGCTGCAGGGTCTTCTCACTGCCACGCAGAAACTCAACCGACGAAAGATCACTGAGCACTTCAAGAACGACATTGCTGCCACACTCGAGCGCTCGTAAATCATGATAAGATCGGATATGTAACGAAATTGCGGAACATCATGTTTTGAAGCTGGAACAATGGATACCAAGAGAGAAAGAGGGACGGGAGTATATCGACTTCTTGCTCAGTTTTGTTTTCTAGTGTCTGTAATGTATTATCGCGGCGTTGGCTCCATGGTATCTCAAGAGGAAATTTTGTAGCGACAATGGAACTTGATCCCAGGTCATGATGTGCTTGTTTCCAAATCTTGACTTTACTGTTTTGGGTGACATTACCTCTTGATATGGCCCGGCAATGTAATCCTGCGAAACGTCAGCTTGAGGACAAGACCGTGATTAAGCTGGTTGTTGAAAATAACATCACGGCACTGCCTCGCACCATCTTGGAGCATCAACTGACTTCATGTATTGATACAATGCCAAGACTTGGCTTTACCCAAGGGTTTGAGGGTTTAAATGAAAACCACATCACATCAGCTAGAACAAATCAAGTCTCGTGGGTATATATCAATATATGGACTACCTAGCGATGAAATTATTCTTGCACCGAGCCATGATTGGTTGTAATGTACGACGCCCAAGCAAATATACTGAAAAGATTCACGCTATTCACTCCACACAATGCCTCGCAATAGCAGCTTACTGATACAATACACATGTACTGAAAACGGCCGAGAAAAGAAACTGTTCATATAGCCTGGCAAGTTGTGAGATGAAGTAAATCAAAACGTTGACGCTATAAAGCAAAAGGCGGCCGCTGCCAACTCAGATAACGGATAGGAATTGGTGGGCATGGACAAAACTTTCCCTGCCTCTGAAAAACAAACTCCAAATCGTCAACGCCTTCGCTCGACTGATCGCTCGACTGATCGCTCGACTGAACCTCTTGTGCGGTCTAAGAACACGCCGGTTTTTGAAAATAGAGGAAAGAAAGGGAGCATTCGACTAAGTGCCTAGACAAACAAGACAGGTGTTGGTGACGATAAAATGATACGGTGGGCTCAACGCATGCCCTTGCGGCGGAAGAATACAAGATATGGAACACGATCTCGACCAGATTTGAACACCTCCTCTTGAACATCATCGCGATCGCCACTTCCAATGCGAACCTTTGTTACGCGTGTATCGTTACAGCAATACCAAGCATACGGGTCGTGAGATGTGTAGTCGCGCACGTATGCCAGATAATGCCCGTTATCAATACGGCTGCCGGTGTGTACGATGACTGCATAAGCTTCATAGCGGAAAGGTCCGGTAAAAGCTGGATCCATTGGATCGGTACCGGACGAAGACTCACGAGCGCCACGAGGGAGGAAGTAGCGGGTGAAGTCTGAGTCGTTAAAATCCCATGTGATGGGCGCGGTAGACTTGCGCATATCTCCTGTAGTCGGTTGGTAGTTAAACCGGCGAAACGCGACGCAGAGTAGGGTGGGAAAGCGGGCAAAGGACAGAGTCTGTTGAGCGCGAGTAGGGTGACAGCAGCGGGCACAAGCGAAGTCCTCAATAGGGCTGCTTGAGGCGTACTCGTCGAAAGCCTGCTCAAGTGTCATACCGCGACCCATGCCCACTGTAACAGTGATGAGGTCGAATGTGGTATACATGTAGGTGCGGGTGCTGCATTCAAAGCACTCGACCGTTGATAATTCAAGGCCACGCCAGAAACGGTCCACGATAGACTGGTTGTATTCGAGATGGTCATTCCAGAACTGAATAGCGGCTTTCAGCAACGTCTGGCGAGAGGTATCAGGCTGTGGGACATTTCCCTTTCGATCTCGCCTCGTGTTGGTCTCATCATGGAGGTGAGTCAGGACGAAGGTCATAAACTCCTGTGCGTCCTGTTGTTGGGACCCGCCAAACTGCTCAATACTGCGACTCTGTTCACAAAGGTGTCGTGAGTAGTCCTATGGTTGAGTCAGCGATCTCCCCTTTCTTTTTCTATTGTTTTTTGAACTTACCATAAGTGTCTGGGCCTTCATGACCTGGAACTTACCCGAGTTCATCCAGTGGAAGAGGTTAGAAATAATACGAATCATGAGTTGTGGATGATCAATCTTCTCATCTGGTTTCCTCGGAGCCTTGTATCTATTGGCCCATTCCGAGTTTGCCAGTATTCTGCCAAAGTCGGGGGAAGCAAGAAGGCTCTGAAGCGTGCTGTTTGCATAGCACCAGTTATGGGGGTTATTGAGTCCCGTATAGAACTTGTTAGAATCGCCCGTCGTCTGGTGCTCCATCGGCTTTATAGTAGGCGCTCTTGAGAGGCGGGCTGGCACTATGGCATTGTTGTTGCCGTAAAGCTCGTTCTCGTCACGTCCCTCAGTGAGACCACTGTAGCTCCGGCGTGGGAGAGCGGGTGCTGGTCTTGTGGGCGGCGAGGGTAAGTCCGTATATAGATCTACCTTGTGAGATAACCCGTAGACTGTACGATTCTTTAATTGGTCCTCTGGAGAGGTCATGGACTCCTGTTCCAATGTCACGGGTGGAAACCTTCTGAGAAAGTCTTCGGTGGTGCGAGTGAAGTTTGGTGATGATGCAGTCTGCAAATCGTCGTCATGCTTGAGTGTTTCTTGCCAAGCCTTAACTTCATCTGGTTTGAGAGGTTTGACGATGTATTTCGACTTTCGCCGCTCGATACCTGATTGTTGACTTCGACTCCTGTTCAAGGCTGAAGTGGTAGACCCCAATGATGCTTGTCCCATCAGATCGATCCACGCATCTAGACCTCCTCTTAGAACCCTGGGCGTGTTCTTCAGCTCTTTCATATAGTTAAAGTCAACTAAGGCGCGGTGGAGAGAGATGATGACCATATCCTCTGAGTTCCGTGGTTGTTGAGGGATATCTTCAGAGCTTTGGTCGTAAAAGACCACCAAATCGTAAATGTTGCGCTGTTCAAACAAATTTTGCTCCTGATTGGGTGATAAGATCAAACTTTCGGAGATATCATCTGCGGAGGGGTTGTCTCTGAGTAAGATGCTGGGCTCAATACAGATGGTTGACGAGGACATGATGTGACCTTCGTTGAAATCGTCACGCATTCGAATGTCTATTATCAAAATGCTGCCTCTGGCTTTCATAGCTTGGTACAACTCTTCTGGAGAAATGGTATGCCCATCAGGAATCTTCATGGAGCCAGTAAGATTACCTGGAGGGATTGGGGGGATGGAATTATTGGAATAGCTTTGTGTCGGTGCGAAATAGTCAGGCTGTGATTGCGATGGGGCATTAGGTGTCCCAGGGCCCGAGCTTGTTGAGGCTGTACGATACAAGCTGCGTGGCGTACTCGAGGGTGGCCGTGTTACTTCTCCTGAAATGCTTCCACGAGCAGGACTGTAGATGGCATCTGGCATTTTAGGGAGAGTTGGCACATTGGTGTCAACACCAACCTTGGGGGGTCGAGGAGGAGGCATCTCTCGAGGGCCCATTGGTTTGGGCAGTGTTATGTGGTGTGTCTTGATACGAGGATCTTGCCCTGGTGATGCTTGCGGTCCTCTTAAGTTGGCAAATCTGGCAGCGAGATCTGGGTTGGCTGTCCCAGCCCCTTTTTGAATACCGGGCTTGATTGCGTTCCCGTGAAGGGACTGAGGCTTTGGTTGAATCGTTGGTTTTGATCGAGCAGGAGAACCGTTGGTGATTGATCTAAGTTTCGACGGTGACATTGTTCCGTCCACTGCCAACCCTGAAGGAGTATGAGGCCGGCTTCCCCCCTGCGATGAGCTTGGTTGGACTGCCAGTGGCTGTACACCTGATCGTTTGTTGTCCGCAATGATATCCTGCTTAATTTTGCCATATATGGGATCCTGCTGGCTGATCTTGTTGAGCAGATTTGCATGTGCCCTTCTAAAGTCCGCATGACTGGTCCTGAGGTCATGATAGTCTGGATGTTTAGGGAGGGTCTGAATTGCAATTATGGAAGCTCGTATGTATTCCTTCAAAGCAGTAGATGGTCTGCGAAAGTCTCGAGCCATCTCGGCTTGTCGTAATGCTGTCTCCGCTGTTTCCAACAGCTTCCGGGCGGACATATTGGGGTCAAGGTTGTGAGGAGGAGCAATAACATCGTCGATATGCGGAAGTGAAGCCTTCGAGGGAGAATCGGCTCCTCGATGACCACCCGGTACTGAGCCATGACTAAATGCGCCTGAACTGACCAAGGAGTGCGATCCTGCTGTGGCCACACTACTTGCACGCGAATGGCCCAGAGAAGCCATGATGGCTTGCTCTGCCGGAACGGATTATGCTATAACAGCTCGGTCGAAGGGTTCGGAACGGTGGGAATATGTATAATCGTATGGTCAAGTTGTGAAAACGGTGTGCGAAGGTAGGGTCGTAATCTATATCTTGACTACGTTGTGAACGTAGAGTGGCGGAGCGGTGGTGTTTATTAAGGAACCTGTTTAACGTTTTAGCCTTGAATAAAAGGCATGGACCTGTAGCATTCTCAAAAGAGGCTGATTAAATGAACACGAAAAACAGGACGTCCTTCAAGAAACATTGTCGAGGCACTGTAGAATATTTTGAGACTCGCCTCAGCAATGAAGTTGGTATAAAGGAACCATTCATGGAGAAGACGAGCGCCCATGAGGTGAGGTGTCGGTCCCTACCTAGTACTAACCCGCGGGGAACAAGGTACTGATCAAGGCCAAGGAGGTACTTAGTCGTAGAGCTAAAATCACAGTGTAGACAAGTACTGTTTGCCGCTTTTTAGTACTCCTCGGTCACCCGGCGCATGAGCCACCAAAGAGGTACCCATCTATACCAGGTAGTAGCTACGCCACAGTCCAGAGCCCTCCAGACAGCTCAGTTCCATCGTCATTTCCTCCACTCTGGAAAGTAAGAGCTTAATGTGACCGGGCCCCTGCGAGTGGGTGACAGAAAGATTGTCCTTCCAGGTTAAGAAAGTCAAAATAAAGCAATCTAGCAATCGACCTAAATTGGCACCAAGCGCTTTAACTATTTTGCTTCCTGCACCTCCAGAAGCCAGTTCTTCTGACACCCTGACTGCCCTGCCATCGCTGACGACAGGCTCTACGAATCCAGACTTCAGTGGGGTTAGGCTTCCATCCTCCGGGCAAGTGAACTGCTGTGGAATCAATGTCCGCTCTCGTCCAATCCTAGCAGGCTTGAGCTAGCCTGATGAGGCACCATTCTACGTAAGACCCAATAGCACCCAGACAGAGGCTGGGGTTGACGATAGCCTGGAGCAAGCTGGATCTGAATCTCCATCAGACATCCAACAATCACATCGCATCGCATCACGTTACAGCCGTTCTGTCTTCATTTCCCGACCTCGCGCGCCGTCAACTCAAGAGCCCAATACTTACAGTACTTTTCGCTTCGGTTTCCTCCGTATATTACTCCTCTGGATTGTGGGATCCAAACGCAAGATGATGAGTTGGTGGTCGTCGTCCGCCAATACGGCCCTGGACGAGCAGATCGAGAAAGCCACGAGCAGTAGCCTGTATGTCATCGCTCAACTCTCCTCGTATTAGCATCACCTAACTCAGATTATCAGTGAAGATATTGCCCTTAATCTCGAAATCTCCGATGTCATTAGATCCAAGACGGTCGCGCCCAAAGAGGCGATGCGCTCTCTCAAGAGGCGCATTGGCAACAAGAACCCTAACACCCAACTGAGCGCTTTAAACGTACGATTCCCGTCATGTTGATAAAACCAAACATTGAGTCTGACGCTTCATCAGCTTACCGATACTTGCGTCAAAAACGGCGGATCACACTTCCTCGCCGAAGTCGCATCGCGGGAGTTTATGGACAACCTTGTGTCGCTTCTTCAGGCAGTTGGTGGTGCTGCTGTCAACGCTGACGTGAAATCAAAAATTCTCGAGCTTATACAATCCTGGGCCGGCGCTACTGAGGGGCGATACGAGCTTTCATACATTGGTGAGGTATACAGAACCTTGCAGCGTGACGGATATCAGTTCCCTCCCAAGACATCGGTGGCCAGCAGCATGATTGACAGCAGCGCGGTAAGGACCATCGCCGAACACTACCTTAGTAGCCAGCTGATGATATTTTAGCCCCCCGAATGGACCGATTCCGACGTGTGTATGAGATGCCGGACACCCTTCACCTTTACGAACAGAAAACACCATTGCCGAAACTGTGGTAACTGTTTCGACCAGCAATGTTCCGCCAAGGTGGTTGCGCTCCCTCATCTCGGCATCATGGCACCTGTGCGGGTTGATGATGGGTGTTATGCGAAACTCACCAACAAGGGTAACAAACTCCCTAACCCGTCGCTCGATCGATCACCGACATACCCCCACAAGACACGCAGTACCTCTGCGATGCAACCCCGAAACGCTCGAGTTGACGACGGGTTTGATGAGGATCTGAAGAAAGCATTGGCAATGAGCTTGGAGGAAGTCAAGACTCATTCCCACAACCATGCACCGCCTGCACAATCTTCGTACACAACCAACGGCGACGCCTCGGCGGCCAAGCAGGCAGAAGATGAAGATGATGACCTCAAGGCTGCAATCGCCGCGTCCTTGGCCGACATGGAAGAGCAGAAGAAGAGACATGCTGCGGTACTCAAGGAGCAAACATCCAGTTCCGTCGATACTTCTTCCTCCACCAACTTTGTTCTTCCCAAGAACGACTACGAGTTGACTCCTGTTGAAGCAGAGAATATTAACCTATTTGCAACATTGGTGGACCGTCTTCAAACTCAACCCCCAGGAACCATCCTTCGTGAACCTCAGATTCAGGAGCTCTATGACAGCATCGGTACATTGCGGCCCAAGCTAGCAAGGACCTACGGAGAAACCATGAGCAAGCATGGTAAGCAATTCGTTTCCACCAACAGGTGTCGGTAGCTAACACAGGTACAGATACACTCCTGGATCTTCATGCTAAACTCTCGACCGTCGTCCGATATTACGACCGTATGTTGGAGGACAGACTCTCCAAGGCATACAGCCAACAGAATCTCGGCGGATACAACCTACCCCCACCTCGCCAGCCAGCCGGTCCCTATCCTTCTATCTCTTCAACTCAGATGCCAAGCAATCCTGGCGCTGCGGAAAGCTTCTATACTGGCCAACCAAGAGCCAGTTACCAGGCTCCTCCTCAACACCAACAGTTCCAACAACCACCGCATGCAACACCCCAGCCTCAGTATCCTGCTTATGGATCCGTACCAGAACAACAGACCGGCCATTATCCTCCTCCTCAACAGATTCAAAGAACCGATAGCTGGCAAAACAGGGCACCTTCGGCACCTCAAGATCCGTACCAACAACAGCAGTCACACGATCCAAACCAACAGACGCACAACCATCAGCAGCCACAGGCAGCAGCCACTAACGACCCCAATACCTCTTACTACTTCACACCTCAGCAATCACAGCAGGCCCCTCTCGGGCCATCCGCCCCAGGAGCTGCACCTGACACTGCTCAATCACCGTATCCTAATCTGCAGCCGTCTTCGCAGTACTCTGGAGGCCCTGCGCCGGTGCCCTCACAGTCCACGCCAAACCAAACACCCGTGCAGCCGACCCAGGCGCCTCAGCAACCTGTTCAATCACCCCAGATGCAGCATTCTAAACCACAGCAGCCTCAGATGGGTCAGCAAGTTCCTCCCCCACAACAGCAGCACCAACAACAGGCATACTGGCAGCCTTCTATGCCACAGCAGCATCAGCAGCCACCAGCAGCGCCGCAGAACTGGGCTTATGGTGGTTATACCCAAGATTCTTTCCCCTCAGTGCCGCAGCAAGAACCTGCGAAGCAGCCTGTGAAGGAGGAGGCTCTTATTGAGTTTTAGATTTGTACTGGATGATAGTCAGGTTCTTGTGTTCCATCGGTTCAATAATGGCGTTCTAGTGGGATTGGCCGTCGTAGATGATCAGGAGAATGCATTCTTGGCAGAGCAAGGGTATCGTCAAATGTACTGCTAGATGAAGAATTGGAACTGTGATACCATGCTTTAGTTCTTGCGCAACGGGCAACAGATTCTCATGACACGACGTCCCTCTGAAGGTTCTCAGTAACATCACGTTGGGGTCATTAGGTTATATTTGAAACGAGCAGGACAATCACGAAATCAGTGCATTGTTTCACCTATTCCGAGAAACATACGGATGGAATAACAATGAAGATTGATTGAACTGTTTTTGTCACCACAACTTTCAGCTCTTGTTCACCTCACGCTGCATGACTGTCTACAACTCTGGTTAGCGAGCCGAATCGGATACAAAAGAGGTAATCAAGGCGATCCGACTGAGTGGCCCCCTGCTACGAATAACCTACAGAGGCTAATGATACATCTCGGAAACCCCCAAGATTGGCCAATCGGCGAGCGACGGCCGCGCACGCCGCGCACGCCGCTCACCCAGTAGGGCAGCTCCGCTTACGCAGCCGGGTCCGGCCTCCGGAGATCATGGCACCGGCTTTGGTGGGGCCACGTCGGGAGGGGCATTTTGAGTCATTACATGACATGGCAATCCAACTTTTCTTCCCGCTCCCTTGTCTGATTATCGTACATACCGCTGTCTGTCTACCGTGATTCGTTTAAATAGAGGCTGGTCACACGTTGGGAGTCCTTTCTTTCTTTCTCTGGGCTCTTCTGATTTCCACTCTAGACTTCATATCGGAAAATACCACTCAACCAATCCTTCGCATTTTGAATGTACTCATCATCATCATCATCATCGTAATGGCGCCCACTATTCACCTTGTTCGCCACGCCCAAGGCTTTCACAATCTCTCCATTGAGAATGAGTCAATGCAAGACCCTGACTTGACTCCTCTTGGAGAGGAGCAGTGCGCTGCTCTGCGCAAAGAGTTCCCTCACCACGATAAGCTTACCAAGCTCTTTGCTTCGCCTATGCGTCGCACCGTTTACACATGTCTCCATGCTTTTGGAACAGAGGATCTCAAGCCAATCATTGCTATGCCTGTTTTCCAGGAGGTCTCTGCTAACCCTTGCGACACTGGCTCCGCAGTGGCTAAGGTGCAGGCCGAGTTTCAGGGCATCGCTGACTACTCCCGGGTAGAGGATTCGTGGACTGATAAGGGTCCCGACAGCGAATATGAACCCTCGGTCGAGAAGCTCACTTCCCGTGGTCTGAAAGCTAGGAGAGCCCTGAGGGATCTTGTGAGTGGTGATGAACACATTGTTGTTGTGTCTCATGGAGGATTCTTGTAAGATGACTGATGCCCTCTGTTTGTCTGTATTTGCTGATTACCTTAGGCACTTTCTGACTGATGATTGGTATGGTGTCCCTGAGGGGAGAGGTAAGTCTCAGCAACAGAGTTTCTCACACATAACAAATATGATGATCTAACATCTGTCACAGCCACCGGTTGGTCAAACTGCGAGTTTCGCTCGTACCAATTTGTCGATCCTAACGGTGACGACGAGGATGCTGCGCTACTCGAAACCGAAGAAAGCTGGCATAGACGTCGCGGCGATACAAAGCCTCCTACTCGCACAGAATTGCGTCAGGTAAAGCCCGTTGCTCAGAAGGCGATGGCTCCATACTTGAATCTCCAGATGCCTAACTAAATCTCGGATCTGAGACTCGCAGTCGGGTGCCTAACAGAAGAATTCTCCCCTGAGGCTGAGGCTACCGATAAAGTAGCTATGGAGTTGTCTCTTATGCTTTCAGCGGCCAATCCTTCTAACGCCATGAAGGACGGCAGTCCCGTTCTTCGCCATTGGTACACCAGTGCTCATCTATCAAATGAAATTTTGGTGGATTTCAGTTGTGGGAGGGCAGACAAAACAGCTTCAGATATATCTTTCTGTCCTCGATTTGTTTCTTGGCTTCTGTAGTATTTATCGATGGCGTCGATTAGGCAGTCGTCAGGGTATCAGAAGAATTGGCCGGCAAGAGCATAAGAGACGAGATAATTTAGTCTTCTTATGCAAGCTTAGGCTGGCAATTAGGCTCCTTTATTTCTGTAGCCTAAGCCTTAGAGGGCAATTCTTCTGACACCCACCTGGTAGTGAGCTTTAGGGTATGTTGTGTGTGCCCGAGGACACATTTCGTAGAGTTAGACAGATAGAAATATAAAAATAGATTGGTCACTGTGTTTGATTCTTGGAACTTGTCGGATCTATTTAGCATATGGATGAAGCATTGCTTATATCCCACCAAATTGACACCTATCTCGATGGAATTCCGTCATCAACCCACTCATTTACTGAAGGAACTCCCTGGCTCATCCAGATCTGTTCTCCCAAGCGTATCCATGGCTCCTTGGATTTCCTTCCAAGTCGTAGTACGGATCTCAAGTACCGTGATTCCCCATCCGGTTTCTGACCTAGGGTCGGATCGCAACTTACATCGGCAAAAGCATTTCGTACGTGATGATTGCACCTTCAGCAGCTCCCGAGCTGCACAGTCGATTGGACTCCCTGCCTCCTAGCCCAGGAGAGCCCCATTGATATAAGGCGGGCATTCTTTAAGTAGGCTTCGAAATTGAAAGTATTGTTTCTTGTGGAAGTTCTCGCGACTAGAGTAGATCACTCGAGCGAACAGTTCAAAAGTTATCTCGGGTTGATGTCGGAACATTTGTGCTTTAGCGTCTAAGAGTTCCTGAAGATCGAAAAAGGTTTTGAAATTAATACTTGACCAGTAAATGCTGCCAAGGAATGAGATTTTGTGGGCGCTGACGATCGAGATTGGGAGGAGATCCAGGTTTCTTGTCCAACTGGTCGTGAATCATGTTCGGGGATTTTGCTCCTGTTTCCAGTGGGAAAATCAATTGTTGATGCAGGATTTGGTTCCTGACGTGTGTGCTCTTCAATAGCACTCCAGTCTATCTCTTCGGGCAATTGGTGATACCTGATACTGTATTCTTGCTTGTCTGAAGAGGAGTGCGGTGAAGAACACTGCAGTTGCGGGTCATACTCATCCGCTGATCTTGAGTTCCGACTCCATGTACGAAGGACACTTGATGGTGGTTGTTGAGGCTCTTCCTAAGTATCCTCGTTCAACAGCGCCACCAGAGCATCCTCGTCAGATTGTTTCAAACCGTATTCATCTGTGTCGTCCAAATACACTGTCGCCGCTGAGGGTTCATTGGAGATAGGCCCAGTGAGGCTCTCCAAGTATTGATCTAACTCCAGATCATCAAAAGGGTCGTCATAAGGGTCTTGGGGTTCTCGTGGAGAGGGGGCGAAGGAAGTTTGACGGGATTCCGCGTTGTCAGTGTTGGTGGACTGAAGGATCTCATGCAGTGTGAAACTGGACCCTTGGGTTTCAGTAACGTCACTGTAGGTCAATTCAGGCGTTGATTTGTCGATGTTTGTCCGTTGACGTTTGAAGTTATCCACGCAAGGGTCCTGGTCCTGGAGTAAGTGACGTTTTGATGATTGCGCCGGAGGATTGGGCCTGATCGACACATGTAAGTACTAAGAAATGAAATCATACGGCCGGGTCGATCGTTTAACTCACATTGATAACTGAGGATTGTCGTTTGGTTGCATATTGACTGGAGTCAGTCCCGCTTGTGAGAGAAACGGTGTAACGTCATTGGATTTATGTGCCAAAGCGTTGTGTCATAGCCATGTCCACAGGTGGATTGCTGAAATGTGGATTCTGGAGAGCTATAGTGATCTCTCAGAGGCCGCAACCTTTAGAGTGACGTTTTGAAGTGACGTTTCTTGCATAAAGAATTAAGGGTCCAGGTGTTGAATTTTCTCGAATCTCGATGCAATTGTGATCTTCATATGGATGTGTTCATCGAGAAGGCATCGAGCCTGCCTTTCCAGTACTGTATCAGCCACATCCACTGCGGCTTACCACGCACTTGCCTCGTCTGTGACGTGTAACGCCACTTTTTCAAAACCGGTTTAATCCCAACCGGGCGACTTTGTCCGGAGGAAAGAGCAGAGGAGACACAAGCAATTAAGAAATGCGGACCCATGCCAAAGGGTAGATGCAGTGAAGGAAGGTGCAATTCCTCGTGATCTTGTACATGCATTTCTGATTAGAACATCCAATACTGTGTCTCGCTCAACCTGGGCGTTTTTGGAGATTTGTCGCTTAACCTTTCTGGGATGGACAAGGCTGCCCATTGGTTCAACAGCCGTCATGTCCAGGATTAGATCTGTCGTATCCATGTAGTTGCAGAGCTGTCATCAGGAACGAACCTAATCCATGGATTTGATTGCCGGCTCAATGTAAATGGAATGCACACATGGAAAAACACCCCCAATATTGAAGAATTTGGGCCACGATAGTGTCGAGGACGCCATTGGGGGTGTCGGCAGTACTAATTGGGGGCGGGTACAGAAAATCCACCAACCAGGGGGTTACCTATTGAGGGCACAGTACGGTAGCAGATGAGCGTCCCTCACTCAATTTGAATTTGAGCCTCCAGAACGGGCATGGGAAGCACGCGTCAACCAACGCCCACCCACCAAGAGTCTGGACTCTGTGGGTCCACCCCTTAAAAAGGTTTCCGGGAGTCAGAATTGAATGGATTGAAAGAATTGGATGGATGTCTGCCGGGTTACTGCTTTGGTTTTAGGATAAACGTGGGGGAGGGTTATTTTGGGTTTTGGAATGCGAAACAAAAGAAAAAGAAAGGTGCTCGTTAAACAGCCTCGAATATATTTTGTCTCTTCGTAAGCTTAATCTCAGGTTTGTCCTCCTGATCTGAGAATCAATTTCCCCCGTGTGGGCTTCATCCCGTGCAAAACAATTCCTTCGGTGTCCCGCTGGATTAAACAGTGGATGGGCCCCCGAGGCCGGGGCTCCGCATAGTCCGCCTGACCTGCAAAGTGGGGTTGGGGTATTAGAAGTAAAGTGCCCCACTAAATGATGGTAGAAGCCGACCGAAAATCAAACCTGCTTTTGAATTTGACCCGGCGATCGATCTCCCCGGGACTGCGAAGTGGTCCTTGGACGAGGCACAGCAAGCATCCCCAACACCCCGCCCTCCTTCCCTATCCGGTTCTGGGCGTGGGCGTTAGACTACACAGTCGTCAGCATTGCACATCGTTCCTGCCCTGTCGCTTGTCTTCGCCTGCACATGTCAGTTGCTGTTTGACTCCAGCCGTTTGGGCGCCGGTCTCCCGCCCTGTCCTTCCCCCGTGTCTAACTCACAATGGCATCCCGAGGCTTCCTCCGCCCTACCCTCCGCTCTTTCCCCCACCCTTCCCCTTGTTCCCCCTCGATCCTCAAGCATTTATCAAGGCCGACTTCCTCCCTCCATTGTCCATCCTCTTCATCTCCCATTCTATATTCTCCATCATCTATCAAACATCTTCATCCTCTCTCCATCTTTATATACAACTACATCAATCTAGCTTCTTGGCTACGAACCCTATCACGATTTAGTAGAGCTCATCAACGTTTAAGCTCTTCGCCACATCCTTTACTCTGTTAGGGACGGCTCCCTTGCCACGATATTATAAACAACCAATTCGCAAACTTGTTCTTAACCACATCGTGTGCAAGGATGCAATTCTCAACAACCAACGCACCCCCGCGCCTGGTGCAAGATAGTTTCGACGACATAAACCCCAAGGACTACCTTAGAAAAGAATTCAAGTCTAAGCGCCCACGAACTGCTGATATTCTCCTCGAGGAGCTACCACAAGGACTCGTTCACGATGCTGAAGCAGCAGACCTCGCAGGAGATTTCTTCTCAGCCAAGCCTGAGCTAGAGTCAGACCATGAGGAGCAACTCCCCGAGGGAATTGAGGAGACTGAGGAGGAGAGACAGAAGCACTGGTTCGTCGGTAGCATCGACCAGGGTACAACATCGACGCGATTCCTCATCTTCAATGGTCATGGTGAGCCTGTTGCCAGCCACCAAATGGAATTTGAGAATCTCTACCCCAGTTCTGGATGGCACGAGCATGACCCTATGACACTCCTCGAAACTGCCGAGGTCTGCATCGAAAAGGCAACCGAGAAGTTCTGTGCTCAAGGTCATAAGGTTGAGGATATCCGCTCTATTGGTATTACAAACCAGCGTGAAACAACCGTTCTCTGGGACAGCACCACTGGTAAGCCCCTTTACAACGCTGTTGTCTGGCCCGATACTCGCACTTCTGCTCTCGTCCGTGACCTCAAGAACAAGCCTGGCGCCGAGAAGCTCCAAGAATCCTGCGGTTTGCCATTGTCTACCTACCCCTCAAGTGTGAAGCTCCTCTGGGTCCTCCAGAATGTCGAGTCAGTCCGAGAGGCCTACGAGGATTGCCGACTATCCTTTGGTACTGTCGACTCATGGCTCATTTACAAGCTCAACGGTGGAGTGGAACGTGAGGGAGGACCCATCTTTGTCACCGATGCCACCAATGCTAGCCGCACTATGTTCATGAACCTCAAGACACTGGACTATGATGACGATCTTCTCAAATTCTTTGATGTTGACCGCACCAAGATCAGCCTGCCTAAGATCGTTCCTTCTTCCCACCCCACTGCCTACGGTACCCTTTTCAAGGGACCTCTCAAGGATGTCCCTATCGCCGGCTGCTTGGGCGACCAATCTTCTGCCCTTGTCGGCCAGTGTGGCTTCAAGCCCGGCCAAGCCAAGAACACCTACGGTACCGGTTGCTTCCTTCTCTACAATGTCGGCAGCGAGCCTGTCATTTCACAGACTGGTCTCCTCGCCACTGTCGCATATGATTTCGGAAAAGGCCGCAAGCCGGTCTACGCTCTTGAAGGTAGCATTGCCGTCGCCGGCTCTGGTGTCAAGTTTCTCGAAAACAACCTGGGGATTATCAAGAGTTCTTCTGAAGTTGATGCTGTTGCCCGATCTGTTCCTGACAATGGTGGTGTGACGTTCGTCACAGCCTTCAGCGGCCTCTTCGCCCCCTACTGGATTGATGACGCCAAGGGTACTCTCTTTGGTGTCACTCAACACACCAACAAGGGTCACATTGTGCGAGCTACTCTTGAGGCTACTTGCCATCAGACAGCAGCTATTCTGGATGCTATGGCAGCTGACTCGGGCCACGCCCTCGACATTCTGGCTGTGGATGGCGGTCTATCTAACTCGGACCTCTGCATGCAAACACAGGCCGATATCAGTGGAGTACCTGTCGATCGCCCCGCTATGCGAGAGACCACAGCATTGGGCGCTGCCATTGCGGCGGGTCTTGCTACAGGAGTCTGGAACGAGCTGGAGGAGCTGCACGAAGTCAACCGAAAGGACCGTAAAGTCTTCTACCCCGAAGCAGACCCCAAGGACGTGCGTCGCTCTCGACGACGATGGGAGCGAGCCGTCGAGATGAGCAGAGGTTGGCTCCAAGACGATGAGGACGATGAATAAAATAAGGCGATGGTGAACTCTCAAAAGTGTGGAAACTTTTGTTGCATAATGACTGGCTTACAGGCGTTCTACTGGGCATAGCGCATCATGAGCATGGGAGCTCGGCAAATGATATTTTTTGGGATTCTAGTATAGCTTAAAAGCTTCCACATAGTGCATAATACCATAACGATTTAGATTCAAGTATCTTCCACATATGAAACACCAGGCCTGAATGTTGTGAAAGCGCAAGTTGACGATTGGTGCTTGGGGTTTTGTTTCAAGAATTCAATCTCAATCAGTACAGCCTCACTGCAACATTGATGTCCTTGGTATCTTTTTTGGTTCGAAAGACTGATTCCAGGCCTAGAAACTACACGACAGAAACGCTGTATATGCGAGTTACTGCGATCTAGTGTTTAGACCATGTGAGGTGTATGTTATTGCTTTTGATATGTGTACAGTATTAGTTGTTGACGGATATCATATATCTACTGACACAACTAGGTAGGGGATATCTACATGTACTAAGTTACAGAATGTTCCAGGAATTCTGAGATTGAAAGACAAAAGCAAACTGAAACGCAAGAAAGAGAAAGGGATGGGTGTGGCGAGTTCTCAGAGGCAAGACAACCGAAGCAAATCAGTCAAAAGTCAAAGTTCCAATACAGGTATACATCTATCAGTCAAACATACGGGATACTCAAAGTCGTGGCTTTTCGGAATGCCTTGACGGGTTAGTTAGATTCGTAAGGCAACACCAGTGCGATCCATGCCGTGCCATGTTGCTACAGCACTCGCTAAGGCAAGACAGCTTCTACGGGAGATTCTAGCCCTGGTCTTGATTTAGATGTCCTGGGATTGTAAGACATCACGCGGAAGGAAGAAAAAAAAGAAAAAGTGGGTTATCCCTTAATGCCGGATATCTAAGAGCAGAGTACGTGTTCGGATCCGAGACAGAGAGCATGGGTAGGTTGATGATCCTCGTGAGCAGCAAAATCAATCTAAGACATTTTGCAAGGGGATTGAGAATTTGTGTGGGTTCCAAGTCTTGCTAGTTCGAACTTAAGCTAAGCGAACGGAGCAGAGCCGCAACGACCGGCTCCAGGTCCCGGGCCCGGAAAGTTGAGTTAAGTTGAGTTGAGTTGTCGTTTGAACTTTGAACGTTTCCCCGCTCAGGCACAAACTGTTAAGTTTAGCGAGGAGACTAACTGAATTGGGGGGTTCCGAAAAGATGGGGAAAGAGGCTTCATGTGACGGGAACTAAGATTGGATTTCCATCCGGGACTAGTCTAGATGAGAAGAGAAGAAGAAGAAAACAGAAAGAGAGGTCGGGGGTTCCGAGAGCGGAGACAGATTTAGATAGCAGATGCTCTCTCTCTCTACACCGACCGTCGCTAGAAATGTTTGTTGAGTTGTTGACCCAGGTAAAGCTGAGACTAGAGGTACCTACCTAGGTACCAGGTAACCAGAGTCTAAAAGTACCTACCTACCTTAATGAACCCCTTATCCGTATTTTGCATTGCGATTGCCTTACCTTACCCACAACACCACGTATTCCATCGCCCACATGCCCACGATGATCCTCTTTACTTTGTGGGTTCAACTCAAGTCACCATTTGACTCATCTATTCTGTGATAGATAACCTCCCCACCTCAGATGAATCCTCACCCCTCTCTCCCTCTTTCCCTCTTTCCCTCTTTCCCTCTTTCCCTCTTTCCCTCTTTCCCCTTCCCTCCCCCTCTTCCACACCTCTCTTCCCCTCCCCATCTCAAAGCTCCCCAACCTAACCCATGGGTTGGTCAGGCTGTCAGGGTTCCGACCCCAGCCCAAGTTTTAATTAATGCACGACACTAATTAACGGAGTTGGGAATCTTGTCTAAAGTCTTGTTTATCACGCTAACCTACAAACTGCATGGCCTACTATTTCATGCGGGCTGCCAGCATATATCCACTGTATTGGTTTGATCTGTTGGTAATTGATTGACATGATAAAAAGCCAAGCCAAGATAGCTTCAATCTTGGAATGTAACGCTGATAGTACTATGTATGTATCGTGTCCTCTCGGCAAACCCCTCGTCAGCGACTTCCCCTCTCGCATCAAGGATCTATTTGCAGGTCTGTTATTCTGTAGCCTACCATCAGTAACTATCGGATATGTCTGTCTGTCTCGGTATTTCCTAGAATCTTCCATGTTTGGGGGTACTCATGCGCCCCAATCAAATGGGGCCATGTCTGTCCAGTTTCCAAATCTTTCTAGGTACCTCCTTAGGTATTCAGCCCATAGCCTCGGTTATGTGAATTTCATAGTCCCAAGTCAAGGACATCAACATCCGAAGCTTCCAGCTTCCAGCCTCAAAGTTGCAATTAGTCGGTCAGTAACTTTGCGTTCTTCCTAGCAGTTCCTACACTTTCTATAATCTCTCGGCCGGTTCGCTCGTGGCTGGCTCCAGCATACCGCAAAATGCTCGACATGTTCTACTCTGCTTCAGAACATATGCCCTGTCAGTCTGTCACTGCAACTTAATAGTCTACTATGGACCAAGCCAATGGAATTGAAGAAATATCATCGTCCTATCAAAACGCTGCTTCGGATGCTTATCGATATTCCCTGTAGATCGGCGATCCAACCAAACATCCGTACCTGGGTAGCTAGCTTCGTTTCCTTTCCGCTATCAAACGATCGCGATGCCGTGCTGGTAGTCATGCAGCTCCTATGCCGATCATTTTTTGTCACTATCAACTATTGGGGCAGATGTCCTAAAGCGGCTTTCATATTTCACTTGGTAACGACAAGTTCATGATTCAGCTAGATATCTGAACTGTCAAGATCAGCCCTGGTGGATTTGTTGTTTGCTGATCTCCTCACAAGCAAAGTGCTTGCTATTGCTTCAAACTGTTCGAAACGCATCACTAAGTAGATACACAGGGGGCACCGCGGGTCTGAGAGTGGAGCTGGCCTGGGGAGATGGCTCGCTCAGGACATGTCGGCTAGTTTGACCGCATGATAATGGAGTATCTACAAATAAAGTCCCTGGGACGCGAGGCATGTACCTCAGACAAGTCTGTTCATCGTCCAGATCTTGGCCACTTGTGACTCAAAGCGAGTTGGTTTCAATTTCTTGATCGAGGACTTCGGCGGCCATGCCATTGGAGAGGCTCGAATGCTTTTATATAATTATGTGGATAACAAAGCTCAAACTTAATGATCCTTTATGAGCAAGTCTAAGTCCATGTCGCTCAGGGTTAAGAATCTTGGATAAGTCTCGCTCCGAGTGAATGAGTCAACCAAATAGTTTTTACCTAAATGACAAGTTTGGATCTTGGTGTCTACATGACGTGTTTCTTTCCGTTCAAAATCATCACAGGTGTTGCCATATCAGTATGCTGTCTAGAAGTCAAGAGAATCGCTCCTTCGTTCATGGATAGTCATCGGCTAGATGATGGTTATATGAACTATACGCACCACCTCATTGGTAGACTCTCGTCCCAGATTTTGCTTGACAGTGTTTTGAGCAAGTGATACGCGTCATGACATACTCTACTCAATGTATTGCTTAAAGCTGCTGTCAAACTTGTGAAAAAATTACTATTTTATCTTTCAGTCTTCCGCTTAGTGACCTCTACGTGACCAGACCCGGACTCATGAATCAGTGCTGGACAGACGTTCTATCGGTGGAAGTTTGCAGCCAGCAACTCACTGGTAGCCGAGGTAACCCTTCTGTATATTCATTAAGGGCTCGAGAGAATATAGTAACAAAGTTGGCTCATCAGTGTGCTTCATTGTTGAATATTATGCTCTTCTATAGCTGTTATGGTGCAATCCAAGAATCTATATCATCTTGTCCCAAGTGGGTGTCTCGGTAGTGATACCATTAATAGCATGTAGTGGTTTAGATATCAGCGAACTACATTGATCTTCAGTTCCCGATGAACGAAATTAATTTACAAATGATGATGGTCCGGGTTTTGTATCCGTTGTTTTGCTAGAACATGCATACTCTGGTGCTGATGCTGAGCGTGATGTGGTAGCTCCTCTGTTGGATTTCGAGGATCATGACCTGTACGAGTCGTTGATTCGTTTATCCAGAAACTCCGGTTATGTCTATTAAGTTGACTTGTTGTGTTATGTCACTTGAGTGTCTATCTTCCTGCTTTGTCGCTTCGTGTATTTAGTCCTCTGGTGCCGCAGACCAGTACATCGCGGCCAAGCCGTCCTATAGATAGGAACGTAGCTAGCTATTAAGGTCAGAGTGAGTTGTTTCAGTCCAGAATACGATGTTATCCTATTTCCGGTTATGCTAGAAGCCCAGACTATTAGACCGTTTTATCCCATTGTGATCTTTGGGAGCTTCCCTTGGCTCAGCCAAACTGCATGTTCGGACGCTCCATGATATACGCAACTGATAGCATAAACCAGACATCAAGAACATGCTGCAACAGATATAACTAAGAATGACTTCTCATCGCAATGGCTCGACCGGCGTTAGGGTATAGTGGACTTTAAGCGTACCAGCGCTCGCTGACTTATTACATGCTACCAATATCCGTCTATTCATCATCCAGTGTCAGTACTTGGGCCCGTAAGAAATGGTAGCTAGCAGCCGAATTAGTACCTCAGTTATACTATATGTAATTTAATTGTTGTGTTCAACCGGAAATTTGGGGGGTTCTCAGAGTGCAAGCACTGCTGCAATCCTCATCCATACAGCTTTCGACATTCCAAATTTGAAAGTTATGACTTTGTTACATAACCGGTAAGTGTTTCGAGTATGATTCGTTTTAGGACAATGTGTATATGCCTTTTTCAGCTAAATATGTTGCAAGCGGTGAAGTCATCTTGATTGCCTAGACACCACACAACTTTGTCTTATTAGCACATATTCCCGTCATCTATATTCCCTCATAAATCTCTTAAGACAACTTTGACATACACATATGTACAAGTAGGATCCATATACCTAGTAATCATATATCTCTGATCAATAGCAAAGCTTGCTATAAACAATATTTTAGGCCACGTTCCGATAACACATCACATGTGATACTATGATTGAATGGAGATATCTCGAAGAGCAATTTGCCAGAACGTGCTGTTCCAAACACACGTTATTCCACCATTAGACGAGTCAATTTCGTCACAGCAAATCATCAACTCCCGGCCAGACACATAAACTCTCTTTCAAAATCATAAAGATGGATAGAAGACTAAGACTTGTGTGGCTGTAAAGCTGCTCACCCGGTACTGCTCACTGCACTTGACTTGAATGAAAGACCAAGAGAATTGAGCTATTCACATATAGGCTGTTATTGCTTGCCGCTAGCCTTTTTTTTTTTTTTTTTTTATACAGCGAAAGGACTCAATTCTGTGTCGGAGTGCCCACTGCCCGTCAATTTCATGAAAGACCTGAAGTCAATGACAAAGCCCGGAGCTAACCATGGAGATTGGCACAACAAAGAAAAGGGTTCCACAAAAGGTCCTACGGAAAGTCCTGGATTGAAATCCAGGGCCCTGCAAGGATTGTCCTACTTTACATCCTACCTCCAAGGTCAGAAGCGGAAGCGGCTGAGAGAGAACCTAGGTAGGTATCCGGAGGTGGCTCAGGACAACCAGGCTCACCTGGTAATTATGGATATGTACATCCCATCCAGAGATGTTGATAATCCAGGTACTGACCTAGGTATACAGCACCTTACCTAGGTACCTTATGGTTTCGTATTGGGGCTTTGCTCGTATCCTGCATTGGCGGTGCGGGTATGGCATCTTCCCCACCATCACCCATCCTACCTTGTTTGTGCTTCACCCAAACGTCAGGATCATCTCAACATATTCGAAGGGATCAATACGGTATTGACTGTACTGTACCGTTTTGTACAGTAAGTTTGAGATGTGCATCAGCCTTGAGCTTAAATTGTTCACCTGCCCAAACTTCCATATTTAGGTAGGTAGCCCGTGGAACAAAACAAGAAGAACATCTCACGCAGGATTCGCACCACATTAGCACTAGCGCTAGCCTCCTCAAGACTCCGGGTTCTCACTCACAGCCACAACGGACATGGATTCGGATCATGTCAGCAGCAAATGGTTGAGCTGCTTCTCTTGAGACGTGCAAAGGGCCCAGCAGGATAGATCAAGTCATTCATTTTGGCCATGGTTGGTTGTTTGCAGTGATTGAGGTGATTTGAGTTAAAGAAGATTTTGGACCGTTATCAACGATGCCAGCAGTTACTGTTGATATTCACATTCAATACTTGGTACCAACGTCGCGCTCTGTAAGATCATGAACTTTCTTGTTAACCAAAAAACGGTGTGAAACAGGCGTTCCTGGTCACAGATTGGATACCACCTACCAGTACACTCTCAACAGCTAAAATACACCTACGGTAGGACCATACATCCAATCCTATGGATCCAATGGGTCCTGGCAACCCCTGCACTCAGCCTTAAACCGCTGAAAAGATCCTAGCGCTGTCAGCTGTGTCCTGGAAAGATCTCCACTGGAAGTGGTCGGTCGCTGATTCCTCGTCCACGAGTCTTTTGAAGCGGGTATTCCAGCTCGCAGCGCCTCAATTCAGCCACTACAACCTCAGCTTAACCCAGCCAAGCCAAGCCAAGCCAAGCCTAGAAGACGTAGACTGAGACTGAGACTCAGACTCAGACTCAGACTCAGACCAGAATCATCCATCCTCATGTCTCTCGCGTTCATTGCAACCATACGATGCAAATGATACAGCTTCTCTAAGCAACAAAGCAAAGCGTTTGTTGATACCTGTTTACCATAGGCATCTCAACTACATCCCTCTCGTCACGCCTCTCCGGCCAGCCCGTTCTTCTTTTCACAACTGCGCCTCTTTGTTTGATCGTGTCTCGAAACGGTAATAAGCACTGAACAGACCAGCGCGTATCGTATCGACGCCAATCCGACAAAGCCCAGCCCACTTTGAATCTCACGACTCCATCCGTTGCTACGTCCCTCGAGAAAGCGGTGCATACTGAATAATTACCGTACTTTTTTTTTTTCCCCTCTTCTCCAGATTTCCTTGAGAGACATCTGACAAGACCATACAATAGAAACGACAGGCCAAATCTAACTCGCTCGTCATTGCAAAGCCTGCATCAAGCCAGGAAACTTGAAGCATCAAAAATTGATTTTCGGCGCATCCAGCTTCAAGCCAGCTTCAGCCCAAGCTCAGCCCAAGCTCAATATTATTAGCCAACCAACCTGCGAAGATTTCAGACTCACACACCCCTCTTCGTTGCTTCGCACGTTCCGACGATTTCCAGGACGCAAAAGGACAGGACTACTAATAGACTATCTACCTATCTGTACAGTCCAGGACGCTCAAGACTTGAATCGAAGTGGCACATGATAGCATTGCATTGCATTGCAGCGACATCATACCTAGCATCAGAGTCAGCGCAACCGCACTGTTTGGCAGCCGAGTTCTTATTCCTGGACTCTTGTCTCGCCTCTCGCTATATCTAGGTCTTCGAGGACGAAAAAGACCCTAGCTGGACCTTTTTTTGCCCGCTACAACTGTACCTACTGTGCTGTATTGCTCTGTCGCTGCCCCTCCCACGCCCCCGTGCTAATTTCTGACCCGAGCCCAAGCCTGACCCTCCACTCCTCCTCTCAAATTCCCCTCCCCCTCTTACGCCCAATCCTAACCCGCCTCGATCCAAACCCCCCCTCGTCCTGTCCGTCCTGCCCCGTCCCCGTCCTGCTGCGGCGCCTCGCTCGCTGCTCTCTGTGTCTGTGCCTGCCTCTACCTCTTTTGACCTCCTAGGTCCTACTTCTCAACCTTTTCCCCCTTTGCTTCCTTTCCTCTTTTCCATATGAGTTCTATGAACTCCCGCTTCAAAAGCCTTGGCTTCGGAAAACGCAAGTCCACCGCGAGCATACAGACCCCGGAAGGTCAGACACCGAGCCCAACCCCTCCTCCAGGCCAAATACCGCAGCCTCCGCAGCAGCAGCAGCTACACGCTCCCTCAATCGCCCCATCGTCTTCGACGACGAGCCTTCCGATGAATCATCCGGGCCCCGGCAACCGTCCGCCTAGCTACACTGCAAACTTCCCTCCTGGACAAGCTCCTCTCGGTCGAACCAGTCCTCTCACTCAACAACCTAACCGCACTCCTCCTACTCAAATGGTTGGCGGTCCTCCCCCAATCAACACCGGAGCCCCGATGGGCTACCCACCTGGTATGGCTCCCATGGGCCAAGGTCCTCCTCCGATGGGAGGTCCTCCCGGGTTCGGGCAACAACCACCTCCTCCCCAAGGATACCCTCCTCCTGGTCCTCCAGGCGGTCCTATGAACCAGCAGTTCCAGCGACCAGGCCCTGCTGCCGAGGTTGAGGGCGCCAGCAAGAGCAAGGCTCAGCTGATTGTCGGAATCGATTTTGTAGGCACCTTGATCTGTCGCCGAGTTGGCAAGAAGCATAACTAATGATCAATGAACAGGGTACTACGTTTTCTGGTGTCGCCTTTGCATTCGCAACCAACAACGAGGCCAAGGAAGATATCATCACTGAATGGCCTGGTGCTGGTTCTTACACAAAGCAAAAGGTACATTTTTGTCTTGCAATGAAGAATAAGCTCGAGGAATTGAGTTGACAACGTACCCCACAGATTCCCACGGTGCTTTACTACGACCAATACCAAAAGGTGGTAGGATGGGGACCCGATATTGCTGACGCCCTCGCCCCTACCGGTTATCCCAAGCCCGGCGTGCAAAAGGTCGAGTGGTTCAAGCTGCAATTGATGTTAAGCGGCAACACATACATTGACCCCATTAACCTGCCTCCTCTGCCCCCCGGAAAGTCCGAGATCGATGTCGCCGCCGATTACCTTTTCAAGCTTCGACAGGCTATGCGGTCAGCTTTACAGAAAGCGTTGGGTGAAGTCTTTAACCGAGAAGAGCGCAACATTCGATACTATCTGACCGTCCCTGCTATTTGGAACGACGCTGGAAAGGCCGCCACTCGAGCTGCTGCCATTCAGGCCGGTTTCCTTCGTGATGAGAACGATAACCGCTTGACCCTCGTCTCTGAGCCTGAGGCCGCTGCTCTGTTCTGCTCCAAGACCGGTCTCCTGGACCTTAAGGTGCATGACGCCGTTTTGATTGTGGATTGTGGTGGTGGTACTGTCGATTTGATTGCGTACGAAGTCGAGGAGGAGAATCCTTTCACTGTAGCCGAGTGTACCGCTGGCTCTGGTGACTCATGCGGCTCAACGGCCCTGAACCGTAACTTCAGCAATATCCTCCGCACCAAGATTCGGAAGATGAAGTTGCCCGACGGCTCCAAGACCGCCGGTCGAGTCTACGCCAAATGTATCATGGACTTCGAAAACCGAATCAAGGCTGATTTCCGAAACAACGGTCAGAAGTGGGCTGTTGATGTTGGTATTGAGGCTGAGTTCCCTGAGGCTGGTATTGAGGAAGGTTACATGACCTTCACCAACGAAGAGATTCTTCAATGTTTCGAGCCTGTCGTCAATCGCATTTTGGAGCTTGTAAGAAACCAGATCATTGCTATCCAGGCCCAGAACCGTACACTCCAGAACATTTTGGTTGTCGGTGGTTTTGGTGCCTCTGAATATCTCTTCCAGCAGATCAAGCTCCACGTTCCTCCTCAGTTCCAGTCCAAGGTTGTTCGACCCATGGACTCCGTCGCTGCCATTGTCAAGGGTGCTGTCACTGCCGGTATCACAGAGCGAATCGTTACCCACCGTGTGGCACGTCGGCACTACCTTATGGCTACTCTCCAGCCTTTCAAGGAGGGTTACCACCCCGAGGCTTACCGTGTACCCTCTCTTGATGGAAAGGACCGTTGCAAGTTCACCCGTCAGATCTTTGTCCAAAAGGGCCAGAAAGTCAAGAACGGCGAGCCTGTCAAGGTTTCATTCTTCCGACAAGTTGCACCAGGTGCTACTCTCATGTATGAAGACGTCTTGTATGCATGCGACGATGATGTCTGCCCTGAATACACCAAAGACCCTCGTGAGTTTACCCGATACTCCTGATTTGAAATCTTCATTAACCAAACGCAGGTATCAAGGAAGTCGTTACTCTAACCTCGGATCTCTCCCGTAAGAACCTGGAGAAGGACTTCGAACGAATGGACACCCCTCAAGGCACATTTTATCGTGTTTACTTCGATATTTACCTGACGCTAGACGGTTCAGAATTCAGTGCCGAGCTTGTCTGCCAAGGCGAGGTCATGGGTCGCTGCCGCTCTCGCTTCAGATAGATAGGATCAACACTGGAAGAGGAAAGGAAAATTCGATAAGTTTAAGGTTCACTTTGAAACCGCATGATACCTAGGAAAACGCAGGCCGAGATGACGCCCACCCAGAGCGAACGGGGATATTATTTAAGACGGCCTTGAGCACTTGTAGAGGCCGTATTACATGTCGAGCGAAAGATGTTGGATTTAGTATTGAGAATTTAAACAAAGGGGCGTGGTAGATAGACCAGCGTGTTTGAGCCTGGTGCTACGTTCCGGGTCAAAGAGGGAAAGAGTTGCATGCCCGAATGACATGATGATTACTCGTATATAGACGACGAATTCCCAGTTGAATGAACACAGGTTACTTGATTTTACCTTGAACTTGGTGGCTACCTAGTAGGTACTACCTTTGCCGTCGTGAATGCTTCTCGAGCGAAATGGTACGGTCTTCTCCGACCTACAATAAAGGTATGGTCAACTCAGCAACATCTTTGGTTCATAGACCGCTAAACCTCTATTCCCAAACACATACGACCAGAGCTCGTAGAGAATACGGGGTCCCGTCTGCTCCCCCATCGTCAAGCTGCGAAGCGCCGGATCAGTAGTTGGGTCGGTGACGACCAGCGAATCCCCGGTGTTGTATGTTTTTTGTCTACTACTTTAGTACCTCTTAAGTATTCAACTTTTTGACATGTTCGGATCGCCCACTCGATTTACTCGGTGGGTGGGGTGAAGCTGTTCAACGGTCAAGGTTAACTACAATGTCAGAGTCAAGCCCGCTGGCTGGTACTAGTCTAGAAGGTAAGTAAGTACTACTGACCGACTCCTGGAATCTTACATCTTATCTAGAAGCAGGGTCTTCCGATATCAGAGCTTATTTTAATTATCCCGGCTGCTTAAAGTCCATTCTATCCTGATACAGGCTGTTCTGACGTCATTTCCCATCTAGGTATTCCTGGGTGCGTGCCTGGCCAGCTTCAGAACATGGCAGCATGAACTCCAGCCATGCCCTGCCCTGGATGCTTCTTTCCTGTCTTGGCCGCACGATGCTAGAATGGGTGGCATCAACACCATGATGTTCTGCTCATTCCTGTTCTAGACATTCCTTATTCATCTTCTCTCTTCCTCACGGCCTTCTTGTAGATTTACAATTCGCACCTTTGTTCACCACAGACTCTCGCTTTGTCGATACCCTTTAATTAATCAGTTATCCTTCATTTTCCTTTCGTTTGTCATTGCTGATCGACCACCAAAAATAACCGTCTGAACAGCATCATCGTCCTTATTGCCCCTGGTCGTTTCAGATTCTTGCTTTCCCCTCTCATCGCCGTGCATTCAAGATAGCCTAGCTCTATCTTGTCTCCCTCGCTCAGACCGCTCAGCCCATTGGGCCAATTGTCCATCATCCATCTGGTCATTTTCTTGTTGAAACGCAGATCCCTTGGACAGGGGTGATCAAGTAAACAATCCCTGGGCATCGAACAAGCGGTCCCTATTCGCAGCTTCAGCGCCGCCTATACGTCACTTCCGACCCTGGACCCTGGCTTCATACCAACACCAAGTTCGTCTTATATCTGCTGTCAACCGCTGCTTGGATAGCTACTTGGACGTTATGATCATCACTTGTAAGACGCGCTTCTCTTCACCTTAAATTCAAACCCGCTTTGCTCGAAAGGACCATAGGATTGCAGACACAGCCAACTATACATCTTTGGCATCTCTACGCAACTTGACTTGGGCCTCGCGAATCCTAAAATGGGGTCTTCCTCAAGACGCAGAGACGTTAGTAGCGTTTCATCCCTCTGTCGAGTGTTGGCGCCTACTCTTGCCATCGGTCTATTCCTACAGACTGTGGGGGCAGATAGCTCACAGGCCGCCATCAAGCGATCAGACAAAGGACTTCTGCATTTCCCTGGACGAATTAGTGCCGCGACCCGAAGGGAACCGGATGACTCCGATAGGCCTATTCCCTTAACCATCACCAACAAATGCGGCTCAACCATTTGGCCCGGTATCGCGACGCAGGCTGGCAAAGGTCCAGGAACCGGAGGGTTTGCGCTCTCCCAAGGAAAAAGCAAGGATCTCTGGGTATCATCAGACTGGCAAGGTCGGGTCTGGGGTCGTACAAACTGCACAGTCAATGGTGATTCGTGCTCATGCAAGACGGGCGACTGTTTTGGAAAGTTGGATTGCGAGTCCAGTGTAAGCACTCTACATAAACAACCCATGTAACTTCTAACGGCAACAGGGCTCCACACCAGCGACTCTGGCCGAGTTTACTCTGGCTGGCGGTATGGAAGGGAAACAGACCTTCTACGATATCTCATTGGTAGATGGTTACAATCTTCCAATAGGTCTCAATTATATTCCCGCGAAGAATACGACTTTTATACCGCCGAACCTTACAAACTGTGCCTGCATTGCATCACCTAGTTGGATTTATGCAAGCAGTGAGACTGGAACCTATTATACGAACTCAACCTACCCCGTTCCGCTGGAAACCCGGGTCAGCAACGAAAACGCTCGCAATTGGTGTCCATGGAAGTACCTTGCTTTCCCACCCACTAAGCCTGGGGATGGTGTATACCCTTATCCAGACGACGACATCCAACGGCCAGAGTTTTCTCCCTGCAACAGTGCATGCTCTGCATACGGGACCGATAAGGATTGTTGTGTTGGGAAGTACCACGATCCAGATATCTGCAAGCCGTCTGCTTACAGCAAGAGAGCAAAAATTATCTGCCCGGATGCCTATAGCTTTGCTTTTGACGACCAGCAGTCCACTTTCATCATTCCTACAGGTGGAGGCTGGGAAGTCATCTTGTGCCCAAAAGGCCGGTCGACAAATATCTTGCGACAACTTGGAAAGGAAATGAACGAGCTAGCGGAGTCGGGCGGCCTTTCGGAGTTAACACAGAAGAGGCTCACAGACGTCACTTATATTGTATCTGAAAAGAGTCTTGGAAATAATGTGTTGCCCGGGGGCGTCCTGGTGGTTTCGACGGGATTGGTAACAGCACTTTGGCTTTTTGTCTGATTGTTTTTCTTGATCTCATCAGAAACCGATTACGGTTTATGTATTTCCTTTGTCCAGAGCTCAGGCCGGTTCCTGGTCTCGATTACATTCCTTGGGCACTCACGCTACGAGAGGCATGTCTACGACTACATGATAGATGAAGAGGAGGAAGTAACACCATTCCTGTATTAGAACGTTTATACCCCCTTTTTTTTTCGATAACCTTAAATAAGAAACACTTATTTTTGCACCTTGCGTAAGCTACCTCGATTCTATCGCTCTGAGATTCAATGCTTTATACCTGCTCCTGTGTTGGTCCACCTCTCGATTATAAGAAGCGACCTCTATTCAAATGATTCATAACGTACTGCGTAGCTTGTCTATTTTCGTTGTCTCTCCTTCCGCCTCCTCTCCCACTCAGCACGCTCCTCTTCGTCACTACCACTGAACTCAGCATCGTCATCACTGTCATCTGGAACGTCAAGCACAGCACCCTGGCTAGCCGAGTTATTCACGTTGATAAAGTCTCCAGCGTTTTGGTTCGCATATTCATGCTTTTGAATAAGATCGCGAAGTTCTGTGTTGGTGGGATCAACGAGCTGGTATGGAGTGAGGCGAGCCTTGTTCTTGACACGGGTGCTTGAGCCGGCCTCAAGCATCATCTCGACGAGGGCGTTACCGAAGGGTCGCTGGGCAGGAGGTTCCGAGTTTATCCATCTAATGACAGTGTGAAGCGGCGTGTCGCCTTCCTGACGGTTTACGGGATCGCACTCAAATTCTGGTTGGTCGAGGAGATGATCGATGATTTCGTCTAAAGCGGTGGGGTTAGCTCGTTTGAATCATGTGTTGTGTGTATAGGCAAGTGTGAGGCGCACAATTTCCTCGGGAGGCGGCTTCATGGTAGAGATGGTTGCCCATGACGGTTGTAGTCTCGTTGAGGAGCTTGGAGATTTCGGCGTCGGTCTTCTCCTCTAGGCATTCGTCGAGAAGATCGACATTGTTGCGACGGCAAGCTTCGATCAGGATTTCCTTGACGGAAGCGCCCTAGTGAAACAAAGGTTATAAGCAACATATTCCATAGCTCTGCACAAGGTAGGAGGCACGACTTACATCGTGTTCTTCGTCTCCGGCCATGTTCAGATTCTTGGATATCAAATTCCTGTCGCGGGAGCGGGGTATGAAACGACCGACAGGGTCGACGATGACGAAAGTCGGTGTTGAAGATCTGATAAGAGATTCGATAGAGAAGCCGCAAAGCCGAGAGAGGTTTGTAGGGTATATCTATGGCTTGGGGGAGGTGAAAGTCAGTTTGGAAAAGGCCAAGAATCATGTACAGTTTTCGATTTGGCTTGAAGTATTCCGTCAGGCGGTGTTTGGAGGGGCTGTTGAGTGAGAGTGGAGGGCTGATGCTGAGACAGACGCCCACGAAGGTACCCAACCTATGAGCTGTCTTGTGCCCACGGAAATGGCGGGGAGGATGGCGCTAAAACAGCAAACAGCCGCCTGAGCCACAGGTATCAGATGGGTGACAGAAGAAATTGTCTCCTAAGACTTAGGCTACTATTGGATATGAAAGTAGCGTAAATATTACCTAGTCTAAGCTGACATAAAGTGACCAAATAATTTCATCTCTTATGCTAACTACAGCCAACCTATTCTTCTGACATCCGAGTGATCGGATAACCTGAGAGGTGGGTAGGTGACCCCACCAGCACCTACTGTACGGTACAATACTGACCCAGAAATGGATAAGCATATCGGGTCCAGTAGTACCCGCTTGCCTCATAGAACCCGACCTCATTGTCGTTGGCGAAAATAAAAAAAAAGTTACGCTTCCAAAGTTCGTACCGGCGCTCGACGAGATTATCCCAACGACCACTCCCAAGAGCAAGAGCGATCCTTTGCCACTTTTCAGTGTGATTCACCTAAGGCTGACCACTCCAGGCAGGTCAAAGCTTGGGCTCATCTCAGTTGAAATCGCCCACTTCCACTGAACGCCAACTATCGCCAACACAGCTGTGCCTTGCACATTAGCCCACCACCCTTCCTTCATCCTACATCCACCCCGGTCGCACATTTCACTGTATATTAATACATTACGCGCGCGCAGGATAGACCGCCATCATGTTGCTCTGTAAGACTCGCTGGCCTTGGATCGATATGTATATTCCATGCTAATTAATCCAACTTCTAGTCTGCCCCCATTGCGCAAACATCCTCACCGTCTCCCTTACAAACACGCGAACCAACCGCCTGGAGTGCCGCACATGTCCCTTCGAGCATCACATTACCGAGCCCGTCTTTTCGCGAAGATTGTATGAGCGTGTCGAGAAAGAAGATGTCTTCGGTGGACCCGGTGCCTGGGACAATGCGCAGAAGGGTCCTGCCCAATGCCCTGCCGATGGATGTGATGGCGATGAAGCTGCTTTCTTCCAAGTCCAGATTCGCAGTGCTGATGAGCCCATGACAAGCTTTTTCAAGTGCATGACCTGCGGTCAACGGTGGAGAGAGAACTGAGCTCAGAGGAAGATTTTCTTTGAGCTGCGACTTGGTGGGTTGGTCTTTGTATGCGAGGAGAATCGGAGTTGGGTCATAAAACATTTGTATTCTTCGCAGATTCAGTCAAGAATAACGCCTTTAGTCTCAAGGCATCCATTGAGCACAGTCCCGAAACAGTCGTCTGTGGAATTGGGCTTCTTCTTTTTGTGGCGGCAGCCATTTTCGTTTCCGCCTTGAATTATCAGATTCCGATAGCAATGTTGCCGTGCCGATGTGTCTCTCTGGGTATCTTTTTGTGTGTCTCGTGTCTTTCTGTGTATAACGTTTCGATCTCGTAGAACAGTCTAGCTCTCACGATGCCATTCGACAGAGGCCTTCATGCCCTCCTCCATCAGTGCCCTTACGACATCAGGGCTAATAACCTGTTGCCGAAATGTCTCCTGCTGAAGGAGCTCGAGGTGTCTTAATGTCGGACCGGGGTATGTCAAATATTTAAGATAAGGAGGCTTGCTCCAATATTGAAGGTAGGCAAGGAATGCGACAAAGGCGGGCTGGCTGAGAAGTTTCTGAGATGCTAGGTGGTTGAGGTAGGCTGGGTTCGCTAAAGATTGTACAAACTGTGCAAGATCGAATCTTAGCTATATGTGTACATGACTGAGAGTAGGGTAAGAGCGAACCTCGAGTTCAATCTCGAATCGCGAATAACCACCGTATTTAGGTTCTTGGTCTGCTTGCGCGGGTGTGGGTGCAGGGGCAGGAGATCCCATTGACACGTCTTGAGAGGCTTCTGCTGACATGTTCGAAGGGGCTGCTCGATCTGAAGAAAATGACGATTTTTGAAGTATGCCGACGCGGTTGTGGATGGCGATGCGCGTGAGGTGGATTAATCGGAGGGAGTGTGCTTGAGGTAAAGTAGGTAGGTTGCTAGATAGCTAGGTAGGTGGGTAAGGCAACATAAGAAATGCCCTCTAGAGATTAGGCTGTCAAAATAAAGTAGTAGGTAGCCTGAATGCGGCGAAAGACTAGCATAAGATGACTAAATTATTTCTTTACGGCGGCAGGGTAGGCAAGTTGTGCAACTCCGTATGGGAAGAACGAGGTCCACTTTCTACTTTCTGCTATTAACGTCAGTCTGAGCTCTTGCAAAGCTCATGCACAACACTATAGGTAGGTAGGTACCATCGCGGGAGAAGACAGTTTTTAAAGTACCTAACATACAGTATGTTGGGTTACTAGGTACTGATCCTGTTAGATACCTCAATACCAGATTGACAGGCTTAATCTATCACCAATAGGTACATGTCCAGAAATGACACTCTCCCGCGATAGGTAAGGTACCTACCTAGGTAGGTGTCTTATGTATGGAGATAGTACATAGTACCTGGTAGGTCATTTACCATTACCTGTACCTAGGTACCTACCTACCTGGTATTGACACAGACTTTATGCAACACATTTAGAATTAAATCGTATTTCTTTTGTGCCATTGAGCCAAGTACAGATACACTTTGAAGGTCAAAACGCCATTGTAAGGTGCTCTCGAATCATGCTTGAGTAGACTGTTAAGCCTTTTCCAAGTCAACATCAATAAGCCATGGCAGCTGGATCGGTCTATACCTGATGTCCATGATAGCCGCGTTCACAAACAAAGTCTGCTCGCCGGGAATTATGCAACTATCCCCTTGGGTCAAGTCAAGATGTGCCGCTCTTTGCTTGCTCATGGCGATGAGCTTCGCCCTAGTTAGATTTGCCGTCTCATAGTCTTGTGTTACCTTTCCTGGACGCAGCCCTTTAAGCCCAACCTGCCGTGATCGATCTTCGTTGACTTTATCTCCATCCCAGGTCACATAGTGCATTCCCCACGCCTCATGAATATGCCCAAAGCAGTGTATCTTGGGCTTGGCGTGGGCGACTGCTGCGAGGAGATCTGGGCACCCAGCGTGGGTTCCCGCCCTGCCTGCAAAGTCGCGGATACCTTGAGGAGGACCATGAGTCAAAACCACATCCATCCCTGGCGGGATATTGAAGTCGTGGCCGTTTTTGTACTGGAAAGCCCAACCGCCGAATGCAGGGGTCCAGGGACTTGCGTACACCTTAAGCAGAGCACCATTCGCAAGGGTAAACTGGTGAACACCTTCTGTCAAATACTTAACGCCATCTTCCCCAGCGTTCCGAATAATAGTCTCGACGTTATCCAGAGTCTCCTTCGATCCACCGAACTGATTGATCCAGTAGTCATGATCGAGTGCGGTGTCGTGGTTGCCTGCAATAGCTAACTTGAGGGGTGCCTTGATAGATTGCAAAACGGAAAAGGTTGCCTCGAACTCAGGGATCGTGGTGCGTTTTGTGAGATCACCGCAGTGAATGACAACATCGACTTCTGGTAAAGGATCCCTCCAACCTGTAACCGTATGCGCAACATCTTCCTTATCGAGTTCATCATCGGTACTGGGCCCGTCTTCGTTTTTGGGCTTGGGTTTAGTGCCATGCGTGTCGGAAATGATGAGAATCCGAGTTTTGATGTGTTTCGGTCCAGGTGCCTCAGCCATTTTATCCTATCTTGTCAAGGAGTTTGAGGAAGTCTATGATGGGTATAGTGGTTGCAATGCTGATCGTCGGGTGGTAGTGTTGAATATCGATTGTAAGATGCCGTTGTCAGGGTATTAGTCACGGAAAGCAGGAGGAACGAAATAACTTGGTTACTTTATGCTGGCTTAGACGAGGTTTTAGGCTACTTTATTTTGGCGCCCTAAGCTTCAGAGGAGATGGATCAAATTATAGGTTATGTCACCACCTGGACTGATAGCAGCATAATCGGAATAGAAGAGTCTTTAGCCTACCTACCTACCTAGGTAGTAGGTAGGCACTTATTCATTACTATGGATGGATGCTAGACTAGCTGATACAGTTCTATTACTACTTTTTCCACTGCTGAATGGTAAGCGTATCCTGCCACTAAAAACTCAAAACCCGAGAACAGAACAACATTATATCCTTCGCAATAACGCCAGCTTGATAGCTTTCCCAAAGAAAATGTTCCGTCATCATGTTGCGTTATGTACAGACATCGATGCTCTTATAGAGCAATGGCGGCAGCGATGGCAGCGATGAGGCCAAAGGCAGGTCCAGCAACAGCGGCAGCTGCGCTACCAGCGTCAGTGGGAACGCTGCTAGCACCGCCGCTGCCGCCACCGGAAGTTCCAGTAGGTGTGGTGGCTCCTCCAGCTCCGCCTTCCGTGGTCTTGGTCATGGTCATAGTTCCATTGTTGGGACGGGGAGTAACAGGAGGGATGGGCTTCTCCTCGGGGATGCTGGAGAAGATGGCGGGAACAGAGGCAGAGCCAGTGATGGAGGTGTCGATGCTGACAGTGACAGAGCCCAAGCTCTCTGTGGGAGCCACGGTGGCGGAACCAGAACCGGCGGAGGCGGCGAAGGCCTTGCAAGCCTCAGAAGCAGCCTGCTGGGCCTTGACGAGGTCCTCGATCTCGCAGGCTTCGGTCAAGCAGGGAGTGATAATGGGCTGGAGCTTCTTCTGGAAGCCGGACTCGCATTGGCAGGCAGTGTCGTCGAGCTCGCAGCCGGCCTTGGGAATGTATTCCTGAAGACATTTGAGCTGTATTGGAAGGTTAGTCAATGTACTGCTATTGCTACTATAAGCATCAATTGTGGATAAGCTCTGACTTACAGCACACTGGGGCTGACCACTGAGGTCCTGAGCGGCGACAATGCCGGCGGCAGCGAGGAAGAAAGCAGCCTTCATTTTGGTTGAGGTTGAGGTGTGTAGTATTGGTTACTGAAACGATTGGTATATGTAAAGCGAGTGTGCTTCAAGTGATGTGAAAGCAGCAAGAGTGACTCCAAACGAAAGCGGGTTAATGAGAAGCTATAGAAGACAAAACATGGAACAGGGAGGTCGGCTGTGCCTCTTTATAGATAATCAAACAATCCATCTGGGGTGCAATAACAGACACAAGTTAAGTCCCGAAGGCTCGATGCCGTAATTACCATACCTTACCTGATCGAGGTAAAGGAACTAAGCAACCTAAGCACCTAGTGGGAAATCTAGTGGCTGGTCTACGAATACATACACGGAGGCTAGGTAACTGATGATTGCCTCGATACATTTTAGTCGTTTTTGCCCCTGGACTCGGACTCTCTCTCGACTGGACTGGACCCCTGGCAGCCCGTGCTTGAAACCTAGAGTAGGGAACATTGAACCAATCAGATTATATGCTACCGCCTGGGCGCTGGCTCTTCAGAGGTCTAGTGGTCTGTCTATCAGGCTCTTCAAAGGGTCCTGTCGTATCATGACAACTCCCGGAATTGTCAGGTGGCATAGTGCAATGTTCAGCAACTCTATTGTATTGCCGCGTCTCTTTGCAGACGCAATTATGTGCTCGGTATTGTTGCTCGGAAGGTAAATTGAGTTTGGCTTTTAAGTTAAGTTGACCAGGTAGGTAGGTACTCGAACCATAGACAGTCGAGGTTAATTCATAAAACTGTTGTGTTATGTCCTCTTCCTTTTTGTGCCGGTTGCCGTTTTGGAGGCTGCGCCATGGCGTTTCTTGGTATGCATGCAGCCATTGCAGATAGACTACATACAGTACGGGCATGCCTCTGCATTGGATATGGATGTTTTAACAGGAGGGGCTAGAGGGACTTGAAAGGAGGGGAGACTAAAATGGTGCTACTAGGTTCACCTGAAGCCGAGGGAGAGAGAGCGCCCGGTTCATCGCCCCGGACAACCTTGCCAAAACATCAATTGATGAACAAGTACGTAAAGTAACCTTAAGTTCTATCAACTGTTATTAAGGTTTTCCCGTTGCCATCCATCCAAAAGTCAAAAGTCTATCGTTCTGGTTTTGGTTTGTTTACTATTGAGATTCCTTGATCTTTATCTTGAATGATGGGAACCAACACATACAGCCGCAATCAGCTAGAGAGGAAAACAGAGGAAGAAAAAGACGGGAAAGACTGAATCAAGCGCCACGGATGACATGCCTTAGTCCAAACACATAGCCTTCCACTAGCACCCGTCCTGCAAGACTGTTGGGTACGTTAAGTACCTAAGCAGGCTGGCAGGTATTCAATATTGGCAAGGCTGGTACTCGTTAGTGGTCTGTAGTGTGGCAGTCAGTTGAGTGAGCTTACAGTACTTGCGGTAACAAAGAATAATCAGGTTGCTCTCTCTTTACTCTTCTAGTAGACGACTCATCTACCAACGTCAGCTTATACCCCTCTCTCTCTCTCTCTCCTGCATGCGTATGTGCACACGCATGCGACTGCGTTGTGATGTAGAGGCAGGCAGCGGTAGTGAAGCCAACCCCCCAACAAAGACACTTACGCGTCAAAGTGGCTCACTAAGGTAGGTGGGATTTTCACAGCTCATAGTGTGGCTGCTTAACCTACCAAAGTCCCCCTTCCTTATTCCCACCTTGTTTTCTCTATGAAGATCGAGAACACATTCATACTATATTTACGCTATTGGTGGAAGTTAATTTCTATTTCGGGTAGGTGCTTGTGTTGGTCATGGTCATGGTCAAGTACAACACCACGAAACAAAACAAAGCAAAGCAAGCAAAAACGGTACAACGCCTTAAACGAACGAATTGTTTCCTTGGGTGGGCTGTTTCTTCACTTCCTAGCTCTGCCTTAGGTCATTCAACATCATGATGTACAGTGTCAGATCAGCATCGCATTCAAGGTGCATTTCGTATCCGGAGTAACACGATCATGTCCCCTCTAATCGGAGGACCATGAGACGTGACGGTACATAACATCATTGGATATAACCAGGATCCTGACGACGCTGTTTTACGCACCAGCCTGTCGATATATGTGGATGATCAATCCATGTGCTGTCAACCCCCAGAAATGGTGCAAAGACTATGGCCACGTAATGAAGGCAATAAACAATATGTACCGCATTCGTACTCATCACCAATTTTCTGCCATGTCTTTGACGCCCTGGCAATGCGTGCCCAGCACCTCCAATCCTCCGGCCAAATAGAAGCCTTACGTATGGATAACGATGAACACTACCTATCTTAAATTTTATTAATATACCTACTATCTAGGTATGTATGGAGGAGGTACGGGATATGCACAGCTGAGGCATCAGAGAGATACCGCTTGCGGTTTCAAACTAATACATACAAGCCCTCGAACTCCGGATGAAGCCAATCACCTAATTCAATAACTCAGTCAACATAAAATACATCCAGTGGCATCCGTGAAGCAACACAACATTTCCCCTTTCCGCACATCCGCTGTCTCTGCCGTGGTACCAATCCATGGCGTCGCCTTGCGTGTTGCGGAACAAAGGCTTGGCTAGCGCTAAGATTTTGCCAAGACACTTTGCCGAAATCTGGAGTTGGCATCCGTTGGATCGTCTTTACAACAAAGCTCCAATCCAAACAAAGCGTATATCATCACCTTCGCGAAAAAGCCACAGATCCAGATCTCGGGCAACCAGTTCCAAGTTTTCACATATGACTGTACATTGTATATAAGCTCCGTCTTATCATGAATCATCATCCCATCGAGGCCGGTTCATGATAATAGGTCTTGCTGCATCCCATGGCCCTCGTATCTCGTTCTTGTACTTCTGAAGCCCGATCAGCCACCAACTGCAGCCTCCTGTGGCCAGTATGGCAATAAATACTCCAACTATCATGCCCACAAGTCCGCTCTTCCATGGCCATCCATCCGTGCCACTAGCATCGCCAAGTATAAGACCAACCCCAAAGCTTGCTCCCAGTACCAGTAAAATAGCCGAAAGTATATGAAAACGCCAACTGCGGTGCCGTAAGTAGCGTCGAAAGACTGGAAACAATCCAAAGACTTCAATGCTGAAAAGGGTCAGGCTAAACACCTGTTTGGTAGAGGGCAGCCGACTAGCTAGCACCGTCGATGCCATGAGCGCAGCATTGGTGGACAGAGATGCTGGGAATTTGGCGCCCACTCCACCTGAGTAGTCGAAGAAGAAGATGTTAATTGCGAGAAGCCAAAAGGACATGGCCCATATGCTGTCACTCGATGTTGACCGTGTAAGCGATTTAAGTATAGGACTGAGTCCAAGCAACGTGCAGTATATAAGGATCGCCGATTTAATAGTCTCCATTCGTTGTCGATACCTATTTTCTTCAGGCAGAAGCGGAGGTGGCAGTTCGGGAAGATGTTCCTGACTTGCTCGCGGTGTGTGGGCGGCACCACTGGCCAAGGATGTATTCGAAGCTGATTGCGCTCGATGCATCACAGCTGGCGCGTGTAGATTAGTTGTCGAGCTCGCCGCCGAAGGGACGGCAGATGGCGTGGCGGTTGACGGTGCGGATTCAATCCGGAGCGGAGTTGGACGCCGGATACTGCCTGTGCGGGTCGGTCGTCTTAGACTGCCGGTACGACCGGCCCTACCCATAACATTCGCAGCCACTCCAAGGCTTGGGTCATCGGGCTCCTCGATTTCAGATAGCCAACGTTCCCACAGAATCCATCCCACAAATGTAGCGAAGCTACTCCAGCTTGTCACAGCAACAGGGGAGACGCGCTCCTGGTTTATGCCGACAAAGCAAACAACGAATATAATGACAGAGCATACATGCTGCAGTATGACTGTAGAGTCGGCAACAAGAGGCCAGAAGTCGTAGGGCTTGAGTCGAGGGTTGCGTTGGAGGTTCTCGAGAAAGGTAGCCTGATCGGTGTAGTTATCAGGATCTAGAGAGTGGATGGGTATGTTAGCTGAGGCTATCTCCGTGAAGTATCTATCCGGCGTGCACATACACGACTGCTTCACCCACATCAGCTTCTTCCATGGACGTTTGCGCCTTCGGCTTCGACCTCGCGGACCTCTGGGAGGCGACACGAAAGCATCGTCAGGGGAAAGATGTGAACGGCCAAACCCATGAAGGGTGGAACGGTCTAACGAGGGGAACGGCGTCTCGTCGTCGGTGGGGGATGGCATGCTATCGAGAAGGCATTGGAGGCGTTTGGGGTGTCGACTTGGACTTGTAGCTGGGCCCGTATCTGGACCTGGACTTAGTCTCTGGCGCGAAGATGTTGGGGGTTGTGTCTGAGATTGACAATGATGCCAATTGACATTGACAGTTGTCACGAGTGGGTCATCGAGGGCTAGCGGGCTTGGAGATCGTGCTGCAGTGTTTCCCGTCATGGAATGGATCGGTTGATTGATTGATTGATTTAAGCGCGTCCCGCTGTCAGCATGTATTGTACGTACTGTGCTGCAGTGTAGGTCTTACTGTACGTCTGCAGGTAAGTAGAGTAGGTGGTGAGTTAGTACAGTAGGAAAGAGCTCCGCTCGGACATTTGATATCTGACGGGCTGTGGCTTCTTCTCTCGTATCACATTCGCATGTTGGATGTTGGATGTTGGTGATTGATATGCAGGTTGCTTTTCCCCCCTCCAAAATCATGATGTTCAATAGATAGGTAGGTAGGTAGGTACGAGGTAAGCAAGCAGGAACCACGTACATTGCACCTGCTGTCCTGGCTACCCAGGTGGACAAGTGGGGTAGGTGCAACGCAATGCCTTCGCATTTATCTATGAGCTTCCTTTTTGGAGTGCAACCCATGGAAAGAGGTGAAGGATTTCCCTGTAAAGACCTACCTGTAGGTATTTTCTACTTTTGCCTCAACATCGAATCCATACCGCTCAGCAGATTGCGACATTGGTCAATTTACCATTCAATAAAATGCGATACCAAAATATCGAATGATCTCCATGTACAACTACCCTACAGACTTTGACTCGCTTATCAAGTACCTTATCTCTGCTTTCACAATCCAACAGTCGAAAGTTAATCAACAGAGAAGCTGCAGCTCCGGCGGCTATATTTCAAAGCTCTGATAAGATTGGATATCATATCGCTGATATGCATATGCACATGCACACCGATGTTTCAAATCCGCCGCCCTACACCACACCCATCATCTCATATTACATTCCAATATCGAGCGATTGCCGCCCTTCCCTCGCCTGTCAACCATTTGTCTGTCCATCTTGACCTAAACAAGAATTTGGCCCAATGTGGTTCGTACAGTAAGCACAGTAGGCACGCAGAATGCAAGCCTTGCTTGCTGTCACATTGATACATTTACCAACTTATGCATCTCGACCAGGAAACTCGGACATCGAACCTTCGAGTTTCGCAGCCGGTAAAGCGAGACAGCCTTCCCGATCTTGATAGATCTAAGATTGACAAAAAAAAAAAAACAAAAAAAAAAAACCCCCCGTGGTCTCGAGACCTATATCAGCCACACATCTACACCTGCTGATACATTTCGACCAACAAAATTGGTCACCATGATCGCAAATCACGAGCGTGGAAATAGGGTCAGATCTCGCTACCAATCACATCCCCAATTTGGCAAATGCGTTCATGTTGGTCGGTCTCGAACCAAACCCTCGGCACCCTGAAAACCAATCGCGTACTATCCCGCCTCAACTTTACGGACTCCACACGGGGTTACCCGATATCCCTTGCAGGTTCAAGCCCTCCCGCCTCACTTTAAGTACCAAGCTCCCGGGTCCGTCCAATACTGGGAAGTCCAAGGAGCGAGATGCTTCGTTGTACTCTATATACTCAATGTTACAGAGAATCGAGATAACATGGTGCTCTGGCTTATTGGGATCAGACAGGAGCCAGCGAGTCATGTCCACGTCTCTTGTGCATATTGAGCTGAACGCAAACATGCTCCGGGTTCGCTTGTAGACCCACGTTCCCGGATAACTTCCCATGTCGGACAATACATACAATCGACATGCCTAGCATAGCACGATTGCTGTCTTGTACAGTACTGTACAGTATTTTGGGCGGTCACCTCTTGATGTGACAGTGGGCAGACTGTACTTCATGCTGAGCCACAGCCTAATACTCTTCGGATTTACCATTGCGTCGGCCATGCCCGCCAGCTTTGTGTCGCATGCAGCCTTGACTAGGATAATCTATCACAGCTCAACCCACATCAGACCATGAACCAAGACAACTTACCAATACCACCTCCAGATGGGCGAGATGCCTCGGGTCTCAAGACCAATGCAGTCCACTAGTTGTTCTGCTGACCGCACGACTGTGCACTTGATGTAATCTGCAGCATGATTGAAAAAAAAAAAAAAAACAGAAGGTTAGAAAACATGCTCGACGTCAAGATCACAGACGACCGGGAAAAAGGGCCGGCGCGCTGCGGCGTTGACTAGCTTTGCTTTTTACAAGACAGACAGGCGAACAGGAAGCGCGCAATGCTCGATAAAGTGTGATCGTCCACTAGACGTCTTGCACCATCTGCGCTCACCCTGGTCTCATCACCATTTCCTCCCTTGGAGAGCGGTCTCATTGGTAGGCTGACCGAGGGAGCCAAATCCACCATGCAGTATGCTGCTATCGAACCGCTCCAAGGCGGTGTCGGTGAACCATCCCGGCTCTGGTAGACAGTGACATTGTACAAGCATCACGTCCGACGATGGCTTCAAGAGGATCAACTATTTTCCCCGCCCCGGATATACCGCAAACGGTCATGGTCCCCCCAACATGTAGGTATGACACCGTTTCCGTCTGTCCTCGTGAGAACCCCTGTGCTGGGATTTGGCACTACATACCCGACGTGGGTGGGATCAAAGCCGCTGCTCATACATGCATACGTACCTCTTGGTTGGTTATAAACCTCGATGGTCTCCGTCGAATCGTCTTTTCTGGAGACAATATCACCCGCTCGCCATGGTAAACATGTCCTCATCTTCGGCACATGACTTTTGGACTGTGGTCTCGGAACCATCAATTTCGTCCAAAACGAGCTTTACTTCTCTACCTCCCGAACTTCGTCTCAAGATATGGTCGCGGGCCAACGAGCCTCGCATCGTTCTATACGGTGACCTGGTCCAAGGGAATGGGTCTTGTCCGTTACCTACTGTTACACAAATCAATGCCGAAGCGCGAGATGAAACTCGACTGGGGTATGAGCCAATAGGCCGCGGATCGTTCATGGACTTTTCTAAAGATATTCTTGTTTGCGACCATAAGATCTCAGACCAGGTAACGGATCAGTATCTAGATGAACTCGCACCCCGGATCCGACGCATGGCCTTCTGGGATTGCTTTCCCGATGACAGTCAAGTGCAAGTACCGCATCATTACTCCATCTACCTATCGGCGTGCTATAACCAGCGGGGGGACTTTGGCAGAATCGAATTTGACAGGTTCTGGTTCCCCAACTTGGACGAACTATGGATTGTGAAGGTGGGAGACATCGACCCTCGCTGGAAGATTCCTGTAAACAAGCTGGCAACATACGAAACGCGGCTGAAAGAGCTGGCGAAGCAATTCAGGTATTGGGTAGATGATGAGATCATCGAGATGGCTCCTCTGGATCTAAACGACCCCGAATCGCATGCAGTCCTCCATGAGGGCCGCTGTGGGAAAGAAGACTGCCACCAACTGAACCGAGGACTTACTAAGATGGTGTCTAAGGTTGTCTTTCTTGATGGGAAATACAAGGCTCCCGACGACGGCCAGAAATGGGTCCAAATCTTCCCCTGGCGAACGGGCGAAGAAACTGGGGACCAAATACACGCGAGCGGGTTGAGGTGGGTAGTTATTGAGCGAATCTTGACCTTCAATCTATATCGCGAAGCATGGAGCGAAGCAGGAAAGGAAGTCAGACGACGCAGACGACTGACTTGAAAGCAAGAGCTGGACAGGATCTGTTAGGGACTATGGCAGTATTCCCTGCCACGCAACCATATGTGAAGAGACGAACCGGGAGTCATTGAAGGTAGTCAGCCCCGATTTGGGAAAATGGAGGAGCGAGAGCTCAAGTATGAAGCGAGCTCGAGACACACAGCCAATAATCTCGACCCACGAAAACGTCAATTTTCCACTACATGCTGCGATCAAGAGTTATCATATCAAGGTCTAACGCAAACGTGGTGAATCGGTACTCAATTTTTCGGTTACCATAGACATACTAAGGTATGTTACTCTTATTAATAAATATCTGATTCGATTACAAGTGCTAAATAGCAGCAATTGGTGCAAGCAGCAAGTATAATACATTAATATCCAAGTTTCAGTCTCTAAATCCCATGGGCAATTTTGGATCCCCAGGGTTGGATCCGTCGATAGGCATGCCACTGGGTTAGCAGCTGAATAAAATGAAATTTGAATTGAATAAGACAATGCTACCAATCGTCTGAGAATGAAACATGGGAACATATCGCATGAAAACAGAGTCTGTCTACGATTTTTAACCCCGTCACTCCCTTCTCAAAACATCATATCAAGTTTGATAATATCAACTTCTCTTCTTTGACGGATCTTAAAAAGAAGCATAAGATTCCTTCCCTGTTCTGCTTTGCAAATATGCGAATGTTTCAATAACAGAAATACAGGGAAAATGTGTTAAAAACTCGTCTAACATATATGATGAGTAAGAGCTTCTACAGAAATATTACATTACGTTGCTCCGATCACCTCGCCTCAAACTTGAAGCTCTTGACCACTCTCCAGCCGACTTCCTTAATCTGTTGCCAAGGCTAATACTGGCAGCAGAAAACCCCTGCATTCGCGAAGGAATCACAGGCTCGACCCTTTCCCATTCTCGAGAAACTTTTCCATCATCATCACTATCTTCCATGGCTGGTCCAGGCAGCATCATCAACTGTCTATGTCCTTTGAGCATAGCCCCCTGGAGTGCTGCCCATGATTCAACTTGGCCGTCCGCTGCCTCTTCCACACAGTTGCATTCATCGCCAGCAGGACATTGCGTCTCACCGGCAGCATGCCATTCTGCTAGACATGCCTCATGGCTGGCACAGCCGCATGCTAGACAAGGGGGAAACAGCGCATCGACAGGCTCGAGGCAATATACGCATGTGAGCTGGCTCTGGGTCTGATGGCAACGATCACATGTGCCCACAGCGCCACCGACCTTGGGGTCGCTAGACGTGTACCTAAGAGGCTCCAACTGAATTTCATGTATACGACACATGCCTGTGACATCCAGACCACGACCCGATGCTAGCAAGGCTTGAAGCTGGTCCTTCTTACCCATAGCAATAGGAGAGGAATTGGCGTGATGACCATGGCTCTTGCCATGCGTGCCATCGTGTCCGGTGACTGGATCGTGAAAGTTGTCATCGCTATGTCCATTACTCATGTCCTCCTTGAGTGAGTTGAACTTCATGATTTCAAGTCTAGCAAGCGGTTGATTCCACATTTGTAGCATCTCGGCGTACGTGTATCGATAGCGAGCATGAACATCTGCCTGGCTGGACTCAAGCAATGGTATGTTTAACCAGCCATCGTCATCAAACGCGGTTTGATCCTCCATCGTGACCGAGATTTTTGTAGGAACGAGGGGCAGAAAGTCATCCTTGCGAAATTCATCATCATCCAACGACACTCTACCGCCATTAGAGTCCATCGCAGTAGAAGCGCTCCATGTGACGTTACCTGGAGCTAGACTACTGAGATATGTTTCAGCAGGGCTTGGCTTCTTTCTTCCTTGATTAGGAGGAGAAGACGAGCTTACTCCTGCAAATGAACGTGGTAGATTAGCAGCGAAAGCCGACGCCAGACCAGAGTTTGCTCGGTTCAGGAAACGTGTGTTTGGAGATGTGGACACGCTGGGCGGCGCCTCAACATCTCCGAGATATCCTTTGAATCTGTTTGGTGGTGTTTCGCCGCAAGAGTATGAGTTTGATGTTGCGTCTCCAGCCCACATACCATCGTCAGATGCTTGTGATCCTGCATAGTGGACAGGTGTATGTACAGTCATTGGTGTGGTGATGGCTGAGTTTGTATAACTGCGACCTCCAATATTCCAGAGCGATGCGTCTGTTGGAAAGTAATCCAGCGAGAATGCTGGCGCTTTCATAGGAAGTGGAGTCTCGGGCTGAGGCAGATGCGACTCAAAATATGCCACACTGTCTGCAGCGGACGACTCGCTGAATATGCATGATAGCATTGCTAGCATCTGGATATCTGCAATACTTTCAAAGTATGCAAACAGGTCCATGATGAAATCGCGAGCCAAAGGGTGCCTGCCCCATTTTACTCGGCCGGACAAGGCACCTTCATGTCTATCCCAGAATGAATCGAGGGGAGAGGTATTGGCATTGCATCTTGAGACTACATCGTGAGCAATCACCAAGATAGAGTCACGCCTCTGGTTATGAGCAAGGAACTCAAGCGGTACGCCCCTTTTCAGCAGCAGCGCAAGATATCGCCAGACGTCAACTAGATCACGAGCGTTGTACTTCTCGGCGACCTTCGCATTGTGCTCACAAACTTCAGCGCCATCACCAAATATCGCATACTCACGCGCGAACTCTTCCTTTGAAGGAAGAAGAGAACGGAAGTCATGTATCGAAATGAGGTTCTTTGGCCTACCAGGCCGGCGACGGCTTGTTCCAGTACCGGTACCAGTACCGACTCCCGTTCCACCACCACTGGACCGTATTGATCGATCCTCGCTCCATGTCTTCCTAAACTGACGGCTTGGATGGTACCAGAGACTTATCTTGTGCATTGAAGTGGATTCTGAATCGCTCGAGGATGACGAAGACGAGGATGATCCTGAGGCAGAAGAGTCAGAATCGCCACTGGATGCAGAGGTGTCTTCTGCCATAAATCGCTGACGGGGACTAAGATCATGTGCGATTCTACCAAAACCAGCAAAAAAGGGTTCCCCCTTTGGTCTCTCCCTATAAGCATCCATTGTCGTTGTGAACAAAGCTCTTGCCTTTTCCTCTTTCGAAGGGAAGAAACAGACCAGCCGTCCATTATGTGAGAATCTCGCACCGCACGTTCTAGGTGGCGGTGGTACGATAGTCCTGTTTGGAGGCGCAAGTGCAGTATCAAGCTCATTGTGCGGTGGGAGTTCTTGAGACATGGATGCCGAACCGCCTGCGGGTATGTCTTCGTCGGACTCGCTCGAGCTCTCATCAGCCAAACCATCTAGTTCATCATCAAGGTCCCGAACGTTTTTGAAAAAGGTGGTACTGCTTTCAAGATCAACCTCGCCTAGTAGATATGTAAATGCAACCTCAAGACAGTTCTGTTTTCTTTGTAAGAACTGGTCCGCAAGCTGATGAATTTCGCGATCAACCTTCTTGTGAGTTTCTGCAGGCATGAAAGACGACTTTTCAACGAAGAACTTTGGTGCCTTGGTCTTGGGGTACCCAACTGGAATATCGATGCGAACCTTTATAAAGATGGTATCTCCATCAGCACCCCAAGGTCCATTCAATGAGGCGTTTAGAGTCATATTGTCCATGTTGATGTTATCCCACTTTACTTTAGGGAGCTGATGGCTAATACGCAGAAGTTCTTCTTGGATCGTATCGGGTTCAGCCCACTCGTCATCCGGATATCCGTGGCCAAAAATACCTGAGTCTTTAGACAGATGTCGTTTGGCGCTTGTCGAAGCCTTTCTCTTGGTCATAGCAATACCTTTCATCCATCCTATCTGTGATTGGTTACGGTCGACGGCTTTTCCTGAAACCTTGGCCTTCATTGAAGGACCACGCCATGCCATTGACGCACGATGGCTCTGAGTAGTCCCTGATCGCATGCCCAGAGTCAGGGCACTTTGTTTGTGATAATTGGTACCGGGGCGGTGGTCGCTCATTGTGGCAGATTTTCGATCACGGTCTGTCGTCTCGTCCACTGTACGGAAAGTCTTATATGTAGCACCTTTTCGTGTAAGGCTGATGGCCGGGTCCGCCGGTATCCCGCGCTTGTGTCCGATAGCAGCAAAAGTCTTGGGTTCGATACACTGTAGCTTGAGTTCGTTATCTGTGCCCCAGGAGACGAGCTGGAATTCACGGTTATCTTTTCCATCATCGGTTATGCCGCCACGGCATCTCCACAGGAACTCCTTTGCTTTGTGATCCCCATGCCCAGGCCAAACATCAATTGGCTGAGTTGTCAATTTCGAAGCTGGATCGAAACGAGTGTCGTAGAGATAGAGATCGCCTGGTTCGTTCTGAGGTATGGCCAAAAGACCGTGCCCGAAGGGGGTGTGGCGAGCTCTCCATACCGGAAAGCCAGTTTCGATGGTGTGCTGCAGGGGTTCTTCTGCGGTATAATCCCAAAAGTTGATCCTCTTGTCGATGGAACAAGAAACAATGGATTTAGGATCTGAGCGGTTCCAATCCAGACCGTATATCTTGGATTTGTGAGCCTTGATGGATTTAAGAGGCTCGGAAGAGCGGCGTTCGTCCCAAATGTGCAGCCACCGGTCATGGGCAGAAGCAAGTATGTGAGATGCTTGACGGTTGTATTTGACTTGTGATGCACCGGCAGTCCAATCGCAGAAAGTCAGAACGGGCTGGCGCGGCCTTCGAAGATCCCATGCGTGGATGTACCCATCTACAGAGCAAGTTGACAAGAGATCAGGGTGGTGAGCAGACCAGTTGACATCGGTGATGGCACGGCTATGACCTTGCAGTGAGTGCTCGATCGCGCCCGAGCTAGAGTCTTCCCTACGGTTCAGATTCCATACAAGGGCTCGATGGTTGGCGGCCGAGACAATCCAGTAATCACGAGCAGCAAAGGGAGACCATTGAACATCCACGACGAGCCAGGGAAGACCATGAGTTCTCAGTCTTCGAGGAGGGCTATACGGCGAGTCAAGGTCTATAATTGCTAGCCCGTCAGGCCTGCTCAATGTCAGCTGGACTAGTGCACATACAGGTAGTATTATTGGACTCACGAAGCCAATGCGACATCTCGTCCAGCAGGAGAGATGGTGGCTGAACCAACTAGACCATCGACGTGAATGGTACCGTCAGACTCGAAGCTCTCGCTATCGTAGGCTGACTTGATAACCTTGCCCTTCTTAGGAGCATCGGCGAGTTGGTCGAAGGACGGCATATTGAGGGGCGTTTGGAGTGACTATCACAACGTGCCTCATATCGTACCTAAGTCGTATGAGGTAGGAATGTGATGTGATATACGGCGTTCTGCCACTGAAGGGCCTCTGATCATGTCATCATCTGTGAGAACCAAGACTATCAGGGTACTCCTTCGAGGTCCAAAGACAGAAAAAATGAAGTCGTAAATGGCTGTTACTGAATACCCACGGGCCAGTTTAAAGCAACCCAGTACTAGGTATTGTTCATGAAGTTGGTAGTGAAGCTCGCGTTCCAGTGGTCGGGATTGATAGGAGGTGGTCAAAGCGCATTACCTACGACGTTCACGGGTTGCACAAGTACCACCCCTGCTGTTTGAGGTGTAAATGTACATCCCCGCCATCATCAATTGGTCCTGGAACTAGCACCTGACGGACCAGGGCCTTTCCTGTCCTGTAAAGATATCGGGCACATGTCGTAAGACTTCTTTTTGTATGACAACCTGAAGGGGAGGTATCGAATGAAGACAGTGTATCCGTGTAGTTAATAGATCGGTATGGAGGTATGGCTGTCGTTACTAAACTAGACTTTCTTTCCACTACTACTAGGTGTTACTGAGCATTTTCTTCGTAACCTGGTCAATCTGCATTTGAAAATATATACTTGAAAGGTCTGCACCAATCATATTTTAACCACTCTCATTGATTCTCGTCTTCACCTCTGGGCTACCTTAGTACCTTATCTACTATCTTAGTCGCACCTTGGTGGGTAGTAGGTAATTCTAATATCCCGGTCTGGCCTGCCCCGCCATAACCTACCTTACCTGCCCGCCTACCCAACAGCAGATACCTACCTACCTTAGGTAGTAGTTTAGTAGGTAAGTGTCCGCCTTACTTCAAGGACTCAACTTCGTCACGACCCGTCACTGATCACTGACGCAGAAGCTACAGCCACAAGACACGATACCGACGCTCACCAAGCCGACAGACGAAACTCGCGCATACATCTACTATACGACCCTACACACCCCAAGCCGCACCAAACTTCCAGATGGCTCTCCCGAAGCGCATTATTAAAGAGACAGAACGGCTCATGGCCGAGCCGTAGGTCACCCTTCCCCAAGGACCCTGTCTTGCGCCCTGAGATCGCATCCTAACACCACTCGCAATACAGTGTTCCAGGAATCAGTGCCGTCCCCCATGAGGATAACCTCCGATATTTCGATGTTCAAATCCACGGTCCCGCTCAGTCTCCTTACGAGGGTACGTTCTCCGTCGGCACAGATTACCTCGTTCAACTCTGATCTCATGTCTAGGCGGTGTCTTTAACCTTGAGCTCTTCCTGCCCGACGACTACCCCATGACGCCTCCAAAGATCCGATTTCTTACCAAGATCTTCCACCCCAACGTTGATAAGCTTGGACGCATCTGCCTTGACGTACTCAAGAGTGAGTTACACATCGAGACCAATACTTGGAGGCCGCTCAGCTGACAAATGCTACAGACAATTGGTCCCCCGCCCTCCAGATCCGAACTATCCTTCTCTCGATCCAGGCTCTTCTTGGTGCCCCTAACCCCGACGATCCCCTCGCTGCCGATGTTGCCAAGAGCTGGAAGGAAGACGAACAGGCAGCTATCGCAACCGCCAAAGAGTGGACCGCTCAGTATGCGAAGCCTTGAAGGGAGTGTGAAGCGATAAGAAAGAAGTTTTTAAAAAAGAACAAGACCTGGACGATCTCTTATGACTACGTTAGGAGTACAAATACTGGGGTTCGGGGCCAAAGATGGAGAGCCTTCCCATCATCTTTTGACTGGATACAAGAGCACTTGCAAGTTTGCGCTTGGCGTTGTCTTGTGAATATGAGAGTTTCGTCTACATAAAAAGAAAGAAACAATGATTTTGACAATCTCATATCCAACAGATCATGGTTACCAATAGTATGCGGTAGGCGTATAAAGACATCTTCGGTGACGCCGCGTTACTAGCATATATCCCTCGTCAACAAAAGTCGAGAAAGAATCGCATAGATTCCAAACCTATTATATGCCCGAATCCTATGCCAGCCCCAGTCTTCCCGCCGCAATGTTTTACGCTCTGTTTCTACGGTGTTCACTTCTTTTGGTTGAAATTGCTTTGCACCTTGGTACTATGTATGATGGTTCCCGGTTATTGTTAGGTACATTCGATGAGTTGTGCCCTCAAATTTTCGTATAACCACCAAAGCATAGGTAGCAATATCTCAATACCCGAGAGTAGATGAGTGTCAGTCATCTCGTCTTTTCCTGAGACTCCAGGGGCAGGTGCTTGAGCGCCGCGACTTCATGTAGCAGAAAGCATGGCAATTGCTCAAAAGACTTGCGGGTGAGGATGAATGGAAGGACGAACGTGGGAGAAAAAGCTAAAAGGCATTGTCTTTAAACTCTTATAGCTTGTTAGCTGTCTGAAGTCCAACGGTAGCTACAATCAGTTGTCGAGAATCCACTCTAACCCTTCAGTCATATGCTTCTCGCATACCAAAGCAAAGTCCAAATGGGGAGCTTTGAGCCAGAAGGTATGCGGCCATCCAATCTCAACCTGCACCTTGACCTCTACATTCGCCTCTTTCAGGAGCATCCCGTAGCATAGTCCATCCGAGTAAAGTGTGTCGTTGGAAGCAAGCTGAATCCATGTCCGAGGGTGTTGCTTCAGCTCAACCTCGGTAGCTTCCAGGGGCAACTTATCAAGGCCATCCCGAGGCATGTCCCGATTCAGATATCCGTTCAAAGACGTGATGAAAGTAGGAGACACACTTGTGTGATAAGGACGTAGCTTATCGGGTATAAATTGCTCACCACTGGCTCTGTCGGCTGTGACAGGGCATCTCAGCAGCAAACCATGGATTGATCCTGGAGGGACGGCTTGGGCCACTGCGGAAGCCATCTGCCCACCACTTGAACTTCCAACAACAACCATTCTCACTGCTGCATTCTGTAGCATCTTCAATGCATCCAAACAATCTGAGAAGCATATATTGGCTTGGTGCTGCGGAAGTAAGCGATAGCCCACTGAGTATAGACGGATCTTGGCTATGCCTGACTTGACGATACGCCGACAAGAAAGTTCTTCGCTGTCTGCCTCACCAACTTTCAGTCCTCCGCCATGGTAGTAAACTATGACAACCTCTGGTTCGTCACTCTCGTTCTCTTCAAGTTCGAGTTGTAGGATTGGAATCGGATGACCATCTATGGTGGAGGACACCGTAAACTCCTTCTTGGTGACACCTTGGGACAAATAGTGGTCTCGTGCCCCGGGCGCTGTCATTCGTTTGTAAAGTTCACGGCATTCTAGGGCATAGACTGGTTGCCGCTCTTCGATAGTATTGAATACCCGGGTAGGACCTCCCATCTTGACCTCTTCCTCGTATTTCAACCATGCAGTATTCAGTTGGGGGGCTGTTTTGAAAACATATTCATTGAGTACAGGATCAGGGAAAGCCATGATGATCGAACGATAGCAGTATCTTCATTCCCGTTCAGACAGCGTTTGCACTGACGGGTAGTTACACGAGGGCTGTGTATGGTGATGTGGTAGCACGGTAGCAAAGGATGTATTCAGGCTAAAGCAATGAACTATAGCACGTGTTAAAGCCTCCCCTCAAGGGGTTAGTATCATTAAAAAGGTCTGTCTCTCACGAGCTCACCACGACATGGAGTAATTGGAAAACATATTTCCAAACCAAGCCAGATTTCCATCCCTCTCGCAAGCAGTGGTTTAATATACGATTGACTATATTTATCTAGATATAGCCAAATGATAATGACATACCCAAAGTAATAACCTAGAGATATAGGGTATGCTACTTGCTCAGATAGTTATAGAATTGAAACTGAAATAGATGTCATTGACTACTGTGAAAAGCCCAGCTCATACCATTAATCATTGGCCACGTTACGTTTTATCTGTGAGGCGAAGATATGGTTGGTAAGTAGGAGCATTGAACAGTAGAAATAAATGCTAAGTCAACCTCTATTTCACGACAAAGCGTTGGACAAGTATGTCATATGGCTCTGGTACAGTAAGTGCTTGTTGCAAAGATTAGAGAGCAACTCGAATACTGACGGCCCATATTAATGGAATTGCGCAGTACGCTGTTCGTTTCTGTGGCGGTCTCAGGATCAGAAACACGAGCATGGTAAATAGCATCAAGACTCATGAATGCAGAATTGACTCTTCATTCGAAATGAATCTTAACCCAAGTTTGCTTCAAGCATTGGGCATGTTTCTGATGCTAGGCTACATCTGGCCAGGCACTGCGGTCCAATCTGGCACCGTTTACCGCATAAGATATCATGAACACAGGAAATGTTGTAGCTGCTTGGGTATGAGGAAAACCTGGGTTCGGCCTCCAGTTCTCTCTCTTATCTACAATGCTAGAGTACACAACGCGAAGGCGGAAAAGGAATATCGCAGTTCGTCTAAACCATAGCCAAGTCGCCGAACTTCTCCTGCAATGGGTGTCAGCACTGTCACATGCTCTGAAATCTGAGCGACATACCTTGTAGCCTGGCACCATCCATCGTCCCTTGGAAACGAGTTGATCGGTCTTCTCGTCGATGGACTTCTCGGCAGCAGCAACCTCGTCCTATACAATGTGAGAATCGGTCCAGTGGTCTCGAATGTGGTGATACGTACGACAGTGAGGTCCTCGAATGGTCGGGCCTCCTCAATGTTCTTGAGAGTAGCGGCAAGGTCCTTGAGCTCGAGGTCGACGGCCTGCTTGGTGGCCTCAGCGTTCTTGACGGCCTCAGCCTCAAAGGCGTCGATGGCCTTCAACTGTCGGCTGACATCGTAGGTGACGGGCTTGAAGGCGTTGAATCGCTTCTCGATCTCGTCGACGATGGCCTGGTTCTTGAGAACGGATCGGTACTGGGAGAAGTCGACGGTAGTGGGCTGCTCCTGGAGCTGCTGAACCTTGCGGCGGACGTCCTCGTTGCGCTTTTTGAAGGCCTGTAGGGAGGCAACGGTCTGGCCACGGAGACCAAGGGAGCTGGTGACCTTGGTCCAGTCAAGCTTGAGAGCTGCGCTTCGCTGTCGGAGAAGGGGAAAATTAGCTCATGACATCGTGGGACGTAAAGGCGCGCGTTGGGGACCGGGGAAAAAGTTCAACGGCATCTGCGATCAGTCGCACGCGCCAATTGACGAATTGGACTTACAGTCGCCATTTTGAGGAAGGTTGCGATGTCGAGAGAGCGGAGAGGATAATCTTGATTTGGTTGTTTGATGACTTTGCCGAACGTCCAGGGAACTACCGGGCGCTAGCAAGTCACGTGCATCACCTTCGAATATCCGGGTGGCGGGCAGCGTTTTTGAACCCCTCATTGATAAGTTAGGTAGGTAGGTAGGTAGTTTTGACAGATCTGGCTTCGGTCTTAGATTAAACTGAAAATTACAATAACAATCCAGGGACCACACGACACCATAGTAAACGGGCTTCTGGCCTGCAATCGTTGATTCTGTAAATATGCAGTGGCCATCGCAGACAACAGCAAAACTCATGGTCGTACTAGTTTACAACTTGGCCAATTTATATAAAGATCAAGTCACTATTGTCTCCGGTTCCCAGAAAACAATTTCAAACATTTTCACCAAGACAAAAGTAATGTTTGACGGATGCGGGTTGTTTCCCCCTTTAACTTTTTCCGTTGTTTGACATCAACTCCATTCCGCAGGGCACAGTTCGCCCAGACCTAATACAGAGCCCAATGTTCGTCCCATGCACATGCTGTTGTGGAAGATGGTCCGGTCAAGACCTCATGCCTAGATACTTAGAGCCATGATGGAATTGACAATATCGTTGTCGTTCTCCTTCAATGCCTTGACAGCCTTGTTGCGGCTGACGTTGGCTTGGGTCATGACAAGCTCGATGTCCTTGTCCTCGAGTCCAGAGGCATCGACCTCCTCCTCCTCATCCTCCTCCTCCTCATCATCATCATCCTTGTCCTCCTTCTTCTCGTCGGCCTCAGCAGCCTTGCTGGGCTCGCCGTGGTTGTGGCCAGAGTGGTCCTCAGCGTTCTGGGAGGCGAGCTGAGCGGCAGCAGCTTGTTGAGCGGCAGCGTTGACGTCCTCGATCTTAGCCTCACCGAAGACACTATATATTGTGTCAGAGAATAGTTTCTAAAATCGGTTGCGGGATAACTTACATGTAGGTGTTGCTGTTAGGAGACTTGTAGACCTCGGGGCTGTTGATGACAAAGAGGATCTGGAGCACGCCGGTTAGCACCGTTCCTCAATCTACCCCTCCAATCTTTCTCCAGGACTCGTCTTCACTCACGTTCTTGGGACGGCGGAGAGTGACACGGGTGATGCCAGGGATGCGGGTGAGGTGCAGCTTCTCGAGGGCCTTGCGAGCCTTCTTCTCGTTGCGGTTGTGGATCACGGTAGAACCAGCGGGGAGCTGACCCTCGCCGACCTCCTCAACCTCAGAGTCGTCGCTGGAATCATCCTCGTGGTCCTGGACGGTGGTCTTCTTGGGCTCCTCGTCGGGGAGTTCTTCAACGCGGGGGTTAGACATTTTGGCGACTGGTGCGGGCACAGATGTTAGCAACTCCAGCTAACAGCAATTCTCTGGCGAGGTTTTTGTGGCTTAAAAATGCTCCCGCGACCGTAAAAATCGAGAATCAAATAACACGGTGATCGGGACGGCATGTGCGTACTTACTTGGTTTTCTGATCCCGGATACAGCGGTTTACTGGCCTATTCTCTCACGTCGTCGTTTTGTGATGGGGATCTCGCACAGCGATAAATCTAGGGCTTGCTTGGTGGGAGGTGGGAACTAATCGTATTAGGTAATCAAACTTTGCGTTTAGGTACTCCTCCCGCCTCCTCCAGATCGAGTGACGAGGGACGGAAAATAATGGACATTTCATGGGGCAGGAATAATCGATTAAGGTTAATATGGAGGGCGATATCAAGCCACTGGAAGCAAAATAATTAAACAGTCAAACTAACATATTAACTGGTAGATGCAAGCACGGCGAAGATTAAGGGGGTATTCATTTCATTTTTATTTTGGCTACACTTCACAGAATCCATGTTCTTTTTGATGCTCCTCATGCTTTGAATTCAGTTGATCTCAGAATTTCCGTATTGACGCCGTTCATCTTGACGATGAAATGTGGCATACAGCCTTCCAGAACGGAGCGAAGATGGAATCCAGCAGCCTCTATACAGCCGTGATTGTGTTTCGTCCTGTTCCGTGCCACTTGATCTAAACCCGACTTTCAAGCACCTCCGTGACTCCAGCTAAATAACCCATTTATGCGGAGGCCTTGACCTTGGCCAGAGCCTTGCGCTCCTCGAATCGTCGCTGCTTCTTGAGTCGGAGAACCTGGAAACGCTCGAAGTCGGTAAGAGCCTTCCTTCGCTCCATCTGGTCCCGCTTCTTGGCCCAGTTGGTCTGCTCCCACTTGGAGTCAATCTCGGACTTCTCCCAGAGCTTTCGGACGGCACCAGTTCGAGAGCCGCGGTTCAGACCCTCGACAACGAGAGAGGAGAGGAGAACCTTGTTGAGGGGAACGGCTTGTCGGGGAGTAGCGAGGCTAGCGTTCGCGGAAGGACCGTCGACAAGAATCTGTGGCGAGGGTCAATATCGTGTATCGCGGCAACTGAAGCAGGCGAAACCTACTCGCTTGTGGTCGATGATCTCGACGATCGTGGCCAGGTGGCCAGCGAAGGGGTGGTCGCCGTTGATAACAACGACTCGGCCAACCTCAACGAGGCGCCAGTTCGAACCCTCAATGACTGCGTCGCCCATTGTGACGGTGATCTGTGTAGCGGTCGATTAGTCGAAATGTTCAAAATTCGCGCGCGCAGTGTTTATTCGAATTCAACTGCGATCGTAGGAGTCGAGGTGCATACCAGTTGTCGATTATGCTGTCCCGTTAGTTGGTTGTTTGCTGGAGCCGCGGACCTTGAAATCGCTAAGGACTTTTTGATGGTGGGTAGAATAAGAACCTGTGCGTGCCTGCCCTAACTTTCGGTCTAATCTGTCGGATTAACCCTTCGCCGTCCCGAAGACGCGAACGGAGTTTCTCGGTAACAGTGCACGGGCCAAGCCTGCGAGAACTTCAAAAGAAAATTTCTTGTTGACTTTGAATGTTCAGCATACAAATTCCCTTCATTTCCTCCATGAAGAGCTGAACAGAGCGAAAGTGAGCGACGCGACGCATCGCATCGAGCGCATCAAGGTAAGCTTGCAGCAATCTCTCCTTGCACACTTCTCCCGCATTAGGATGAGGTAATTTGCGATTGATTCTGCCTGATGGCTCTCTTTCGCCGGAGTAGCTAAATCGGGCGGATAGCTGATATTCAATTTCTTACATATTCTGAAAGCACCATATTTCTCATTTTTAGTCTTGAAATTTCTGTTATGACACAAAGAGACTAACAAGACTACAGTGATACACTCGGCACTAGTACCTCACCCTTAGAAACCTTTATGGTTGCTTGACAGCAGTCTTTAGATAGTTATAATATGAATATATTGCATGATTTATTCTCAATATGCACCGTTCCTTGCCTCCAATTCGTGATATGTTATTGTATTTCTATAATACCTTTCATGTAACATTTTTTATATTCATTTAATGTCGCCTGGTCGATCGGTCACAGTCGAATTAAATATTGACAATGTTCACGATAGGATAGTTGCGGTTTGGCTTCAATTATTGTTCATTAATTCGTCCCTTCCACATCATTTGCCTGCAATGATGAGGCCGTGATCTAAGTATTGTTACAATTAAGCCTTGCCCTTGCGCTTCAACTCCTCTTCCTCCTCGGCCTGCAACTCGGCGTCAACCTTGGCGCCCTTGGAGGGCTCGTTACCGTGAGCGCGAGCCTGACGAGTGATGTTAGCATTCGATGTCACGACTCGATCTCGATTGGACTTACAGGCAGGGTAGGGTCCTTCTTTGATTGGGCAGTCTCAAGATCGTCACCAGGCTCGGACTTCTTCTCCTCAGCAGCTAGTCGGTTGGCGATGGATCGCTCATCCTCTGCGAATGTTTGTTAGGGTCAAGTTCTTTCTTTTCTTCGTTCTTGAGTTCTTACTAGAGTCGAGGTTGCTGTGAGAGTTCTCCTTGCCCTCGTTGTAAGGGTCGGACTCCTGGGCCTTACGCTCGGCCTCAGACACGTTTCTCTGGTCGCCAGCCTCGTAGACGCCACGGTTACCAACGTTGGAGTAGCCAGACATGATGAAGATGTGAGAAGTTGTTGTTTTGGTTGTGAGAGAGATGCAGAGTGTGAAGAGTTGAGATGAAGTGTGTACGAGAAAGGCTTTCAATCGACCTCGAGACCTTTTTGTAGTTCACGCTTTCAACGATGAATCGCTGCTGCCAAGTCGCACACGCCTTCTCCACAACCTGACTTCATAGAATACGTCATGATTAAAGTCCTTGGTCACAGCAACAAAGGAAAACGCATTGGATCGCAACACATACGTCATAAATGGAAGAGCAGAGATTTAGCTCTTTCTTTAGGGTTCTGCAGCATATGCTTGTTGCAGTCGATCTCCTAGCGCAAGGCGGTCCTGCACAGCAGCTTGGCGAGGCGGCTCTCCCCTGATCGTCTTTAATGAATGAACAACTACGTGAGGATCTATTTACTAGTACATATCTGCCTAAGTACTATAGACAGGCCTTACAAACAATCTAGAGATATACCCTTGGATTACGATGTTTCCTTTCGTACTCCAAAACTGATTGCAAGTGTTTATACACATGGATATATGAATCGTGACTCGGCCCATCAAACGACATACAGACTCCCGGACTATTACGTGGGCAACGGTGCGCGTCTAGAGTACCTGCCACGAATTCACATGAACAAGGCTCGATGAAATATTTTGAACGAGACAACTAGACTTGTAATTTCTCCGAAGTAGGTGTACATCTTTCCCCTTCAATGTCTACCTAAGTAGTACCTTGAGATACTGAGTTCAACAAGAAGAAAGTCAGAAGCTGTATCATCCTGTACTGATAGCATAGATGAGTATTGAATCCAGATAGGCCATGAGAATAATAAAACATGTCTCTGTTACTCCCATGCGGTTTGCTTCTACCTACTAACCTTCATGAAAGGTAGTTCAGTATTGTGCTATCTCCTACCCAAACTGAAGATACCTAGATAGTACCTGGCGGGCTATGGTGGGGTCGTGCACGGGCCATACAAACGCCGAGCCATTGAGCAAGTCATAACGGATGGATTTCGGCGTGACAAGCTTCACGGAGCTATACCAAATCAGAGCTCCAACGTGAACCTCTCTTGAACAATTGTATTTCTACTCCATCGACTTTTAACAAACATCTCACCAACGCAAATTGAGAAACAATGTTTCGCTTCGTAAGTTTGCAGTCTGTAGTTTGCGGTCCATGGAACTTAATTGCTCACCAAGTAACAGCACAAGACACTCGATATCGTGACAGTCTTTCACAAGGCTGGCTCTCCAGCATCCGTGAGAGTTGCAAACCTCCTCAAGCAGGTCTCTGCCAATGCATCTTCTGGCGCCACTCTTGACCAGGCGAGCGATCACTCTGCCCAAACCTCTCCTATTCGAGAAGAGTTTGAGCTCAACATTACCGAAGACCCCCCTACAGACGACCAGGTCCAGACGATCCTGGGGTATGTCGGCGCCAGTGGTATTCCCAAGATCATCAACGGTGCAAACACCGAGAAGGATGCTCTTAGAAAGTTTAAGGAAAGTAAAGAGAACTTCATTCGGCCAGTGGTATGCAATAACTATCTTACTCGGTCAGCACGTCTGGACTAATATTATCTCCAGGTTGTAGACTGGAACAACGGCAAAGCCATTGCCGGTGATAATGAGTCGGAGATTCTTAAGCTTCTCAAGCAACAGAAGTAATGGTTTCACTTCAGAGACTCTAATAAAATCCAACATATGTACCCTTCCGTATATAGGTACTCTACAAATGACCGGGAGACTGGTGCCGAGTCATCTGACCCATTGCCCTCGTCAAAGTCGATCAGAATGGTAGCTCAAGCAAATCAAATCAGCTAATCAAACTACCTAAATCTTAACTGCGGCTTGTCATATGGATGTTAGGTTTGTCATAATATCGTTTCATGAGTTGTAAGTTTCAATAACCCTATGTACCAATAAGTCCCCTCCACCAAGGCAAGAAACCTGCGCCCAAATTAAACTCAATCGATTCCAATTGCATTGCTATTTATTCGAGCTAGAAGAATGCGTCTCGAATGAGTAAGGATCTTGGATACAAACAGTTTTTACTGCGGGTGACGTGTCGAGGTGGTTATATGCAGCGGGAGACGGCAAGTACCCATCTTGAGCTTGCAATCGATATGGTTAATTGCATTCTTTATGTTTGGCCGAAGCACCAAAATCCCAATACACCTCGAGTTTCCATTGCCCTTTTCATACAGGTCCGACTCTGACTTAAGCACTCGGACTTGAGATCAGAAGGTAAAGACCACCCATAGAGCTAAGTCTCAGGAGCTGGATCGCCTTTGTCATAGGATCTTTGGAATCTTTGTAGCCTGCACTTCCAAACGCACAAACAGGCCAAGCATCACCTGTTGCCACCTGTTGGTAACTCCCAGCATTAGTTATTATTAATTATTAACAGTGCCCGCAGTGCAGTGCAGTGCAGTGCAGTACCAGTGCCAGTGCCAGTGATAGCTAAGTAGGCAGGCAACAGCAACAGCAACAGGAGTGGATTTGTTGATATTGATTCTTCTTCTGTTTCCCTTCCCACCCTTCTCCTTTTCTATTGATCACAATCCAATTTTCTCAACCCCTGCCCTTTCCATCTGCTCATTGAGGTTCTGCCATACGCACTTCCTTACGTTGCATCATCTTGTGTTGAGCTGTTGGGAAGGAGCGACATTACATCTTCCTCCACCTTCCACACTTCCACTCCATCACTTCATTACGACCTGTGAACTTGGGCTATTGCTTAACTTTACACTTGAGGGCTTCCTTCAAAGGTAGGCATCTTCCTCCATCCGGCATGCTTTGATCTGTCTTTGCGGGCGTTTCACTTGACCGCACTCAGAGGCACGATCAAAAGCAGAGCACAGCGCGCATCTCGACTTGGGACGACTACATTTAATCTATCATCTACTAACGAATTCTCAGTGAGCGCCATGGATCAGGCTCATCCCGCCTCTGCGGGTGGTCTACCACCCACGGGGCCACCACCTCCACCGAAGCCGGTGCTGGACCCGAGCCGTGTTTATGGCAAACAGCAGGCACCCAATTTACGCGAAACCTTCGATGAATACTACCCCAACGGCCTTCCTGTTTTCTACAAGATGCTTCAGACACCCAACTCCCAAGGTGTTCCCCAGACTTACCTCGAAGACTATCTTCCCGCGGGATTCTACACGAACCCTAGGATTGAAGCCGGGGCTATCTTCTCTACCAAGAACCGAACACAGCCGTTCCGTCCTATGGATCATGTGATGCCCCAACGTCGCATCCATCTCTGGAGTGGTGACGATATCCAATCAGTTTGTAACTCGCTGCGCAGGCTCTACTGGGATTCTATGAAATACATGCAAAAGCCCACCTGCTGGGATGACCTGTGGTCTTACTTCGATACCTTCGACATTTACCATTACGGAGCCATCAACCTCTGGAATGTGTTGAATCATCTCTACGATGAGAACCAAATAATTGCCTTCGATGTGAAGAAGCGTGTCGCCTACGAAGTCGGCATGTGGCTTGACGAGTGGTTGTGCAAGGAACACAACGACCAGAAGCACAACGGCCAGAAGCTTGAACAGTGGGACACTACCCAATCTACCATCTCAATTTTCACCAAGGAAGACTGGAATGAAATCGGCAACTGCGATGCAAGTCAACTGGCCATTCTTGAAAATGCCCTTAAACATCGTTACTTTTTGATGAAGTCTCCTGAAAAATTAAGGTTGGGTGCCAACGCAAAGCCAAGGCATCTTATGGAATCTTACGCCAACGATAATCCTGAGAACTGGCTTGGTATGTAAAAGCTATTGACAAATCTATATCCAGTCGGAAGCTAACAGGGTCACAGCTGCTCAACGTATCTTTGAACCCTCAGGCCTTCCGCCACCACCAGCCGCGGAACCTCATCGCTGTTCGCCAACCTCCAGAAAAGCTTCCGCGCCTGTTCTTGTGCAGAATGGCAAACACTACTATCAACCGCCACCTGTACAGCGTCCACCCAATGCAGTGGAGGCCTTGAAGCAATCCGCCGCCGCAGGGCCGGCCCCCGAAAGCAACAGTGAGAGGGTCTCAACGAAACAAACTGACAAAGGTGATCCTGTGGCTCGAGAAACTCTTCATGTATCACCTAAAATCAGGTCCAAGTCGACGGAGCCTTTCCCCTCCTATGTTGTGCCCTCACCACAGAATAATGAAGAAGATGGCCAAGCAACCGACTCATCAACGGCTGGAAAGGAGATGCTAACTCAGAAAGATGGCCGACCAGAGAGGCCTGATGCACAGACTCCGACAAAATCTAAGCGACGAGGCCGCGGTAATCCCAGGGCAACTCGAGAAGCTGGCAGATCATCCGTGACGGCATCGCTGCCATCATCAGCTGTCATGGAATTCTCAAACCTGGTTACTCCCGAAAGGCCAACCGATGGCGATGAACAGCAGACTGGCTTCGGCTCTTCTATCGATAACCCAGTAGCTGTTTAGAGAGCAGCGCAAGGCAACTCGAGCCCTTTGAAGGAGGACGCCAGGCCATTTGGTAAGCGAGGAGACACAGAATCACGAATTGGTGTTTTCAAAGAACCCGAGAAGCAGAAGCGACCAAGTCGGTCTCTTGCTCACTCCAGTACCCAGGAGCATAATGACTTACAATTTCTTGGTGATGTGGGTAGCTTCAACCACTTGCAAAGACCAGCTCAGAACCTCCAAGCAAGTCTCGTGCCCGGTGCTCTCGCAGAAGGAACAATCCAGATAAACAATACACATAACCCTCTGGGGATTACCTTTCAACCTCCTGGAGCATTCAACCCCGTCACTCAAGGGGGCTATCCTGTTCCCGAGCTGACCACTGCTGCCTCAAGTGGCTTTGGCTACCGACATGCAAGCATGCAGCAACCACCTGTGCTCCAAAAGGGGTTCGCTCCCTACCGGAGCCGGAATGCTACGAATTCTTCCCGCCCAGAGCGTTTCGAGCCTAATGACAACCGATGGCCCCATCACCACACTGAGAACTTCACCAATACAAACTCTGCCCACGGCCGTGGTGGTTATCAACGTGGTGGGCGCAAAAGTGCAGGACGTCGTGGTGGCTATAACCAGCGAAATGCAACGGCGCCAGTTACGCAACTTCATTATGGTTCTGATTTCGCTCAGAAGCAGCGTGATGGGGGCTTATGGAGGAACAAGGGGCGCCGTGAAGGCTCGGACCCAGTCCAGGTAGTATGCCAGAACGTTCAAGATGACTATACCATCAAAGATTATGTTCATTGCTCCTGCCAAATGTGTGAGGCTCGCAACCGCTCTATGCATGTCGTTGCGGAAGCCCAGCAGGACATACCAGCAGCAGACCTGCAGTCACGAATCAAGTCAGGTCTATCTGAAATATACGGTTTTGTAGAAGGGGTGTTTCCACTTCCGTCCAAGGAGCCAGGCCGCTTCATTGTCCGGTAGGTTGAATCATAAACCTCTCAGGCGAACGGAACTTACTGACTATATCAACAGATTCAGACGCCCCTCTTCTGTCGGTGCGGCGCTCAGAATTGGTGGTGGAAAGATGCCCGAGCAAGGTCTATCTCTTATCTTCTCGCCAGCTTTGCGTTCCAAATGGACACTATCTGAAAAGGCACCGACTCGAGTACCCTCTGGCCAAAGCACGGGTCAGCACTCTTCCTCCTTGCCTTTCTCACCGTATCCGTTCGGTCTGGTGATGCCTGGTAATGCTCAAAGTGCAGCAACAACCCACCATACTCCGTCTGGGATGCTTCATCCATCCGCGTCTAGCCCAGAAAATGCTCAAATGTGGGATAAAGGTGGTGTCCAGCACGAATTTGCGACAGTCTCACAGCCTTTTGTCGTGAATAGATCATCTGCCCCTCACCAATCGACGACAAACATGACGCACTTTGTCCCACGCGTGCATTGCTTGCCTCAGAACCAACCTATTGTTGTAAACGATACACATCACGACAACGTTTCTACAGCCACCCTCGAGCCACTACAAACAAAGCCACCGGCGGAGGAAGCGCTGGGTGATATGGATGATCAGAATCGACGTGATCGTGACAGTCCGAGAAGCGACAGAAGCAAAACATCTGGGGCTAAAGCCCGAGTTTCACTGCCCAATACTCCCACTAAAGCTTCTATTGGCCCTGAGGAACCGCCTGCAGCACATTCGGAAGCCATCGAGAAGAGCATACAAAACCCGAACGGTACAGAAACTGAGCCTCGGCCTCAACCTTCTGAGCCATCCTCTGCTATGGCTACTCATACTCGCGCACCCAGTGTCTTCACTGAAAACGAAATCAAGGAGAGACGTCAAGCATGGGCAAAGATCCCTATGCCACTGAACCCTCAGCGACCCAAGAACCTTAAACCAACCAACGCCAACAGTGGCACTATCAAGAATGACGGCAACTCAGGGGTTTCAGAGGATGATAGGTGTGAAGCCTATGCTAGTGGTTCTCAAATGTCAACTCCGACTCATACCGTGACGTTCACTCCTAAGATTAGTAGCGTATATGAACAATCTCCCAACGAACCAGTATCTCCTCGGCCTGCGCAAAAGGATCCTCCTTTGACCCAGTCCAGTGGATCGGTAGGACAAGAGACGGCGGCTTTGAAGAACGATGACCGAAATGAGCCAATGTTATCACAGACGGATTCTACATACTCTCCTATAGGCGGGGCTGCTCAACGACATCTGCCAAATCAAATGAAGTTGTCCATGCCCGTCGAGAAAGACGCTTCGCCGTCGGACATACACGCGACGAATCAACAACAAGAACACGCCCAGGGGACTCAGACAAAAGGAAAGGGAAAGGGCTTGAAATCTAAATCGAAGTCGAAGAAAAAGAAGTCGTCGTCGAAACAGAAGACGGTTACTCAAGGCAACGATTCCAGCTCTCACATTCCCCAAGACGATTCTTTCTCGCCCGCTCAATCTACCCATGCAGCACCCGAAAACTATCAAAATGCTTCCATGCCAGCGCATCTTGGTTCCCTATTTAGACAAGCGTCAAAGAATGAATCCTTTAATGTTTCCCCTACTAAACGACACCACGAAGAGCCTGAGCAACAGCATTCTGCATCTGGTTCTTTCAAACGCACTAAGAAGCAAGGCGATGATCCAGAAGCTAGTGTTCGATCGCAACTGCCCCCTTTCGATGAATTCGATTCACCTGATGAGGACGCACGTGGTCGCAAGGGATTTCGAGTGGGCAAGGGAGGTTCGCTGCGCATGGGCAAAACACGTCGACCTCGTCCCGTCATGATTGGGTCAGCACTTGTAGAGCAGTCGAAGAGCGTCGCGATGTCACCACCCTCATCTGACTTTGCTTTCCAATGCCAAAACGCCAGCGTCTACGCTGAACCATCAAGCTTACATGGTCCCGACAACAGTGCAACGAGTCGTCTAAACCCGAAGGCCCAGGAGTTTGTCTCGCCATCTAGAGTGACACTCTTTAACGCGCAGGTACCTGTTGTCTTCTCCGAGGATGAGGTTCTCAAACGACCTGCATTAGATGACGCAACTAACCGTATCCGCAAGGCAGGCCAAATCGACCAGGAATCATTGAAGCCGGAAATTGGCAGCGTGGACGTATCTCCTACTGATGATTCTATGCCGTCTATAACAGCTACCTCGACCTCGAAGCATCGTCGAACTCATTCAGAAGCAGCTCCGAAGGAGAACCACGCAAGCGACAAAGAAGCTGTGGGCAACACACAGACAAAGACGCCAGGAAAAGGCCCCAAGCGAGCAAAAGGCAAGGAAAGAGCCGCTACATTGAGCGCGAAGACAGAAAAGAATGAGAGCGGGAAGGAGACGACCCAAAATTCACCACGAACTCCTAAACAACATAACAAGACCAAGAAGCCCGGTCTGATCAACGATGATTGGCCATCTCTTCCAGTATCTCGGGATCGCGCCCTCTCAAAGCCGCAGACAACCCCCGTTTGGGGTACGAAGACGAAGACTGCTGAAGAAAATGGTGGTGAAGACGAAAGCACCCCTATTGCCAAATGATGGAAGACAACAAAGTGTTGTATGGAGAAGAATGAGGGAATTTGAGGAGAAATGGGATACAGAATATGAGAGCACAAATGCGTTGGTTTTGGTATTATTCACTCAACTTGACTCAAGGTCGACAGTATTGCAAGGACTCCTAGGACAACAAAAGGGCATGGATTTGTGGTACTTGTATTGGATGTGGACAACTTGGATTGTCCACTGGCTACTTCACGGTATTTGGGTTGCTATTGTTCTTCATCATAAGAAGACCTGAGACAAATGTTCAAGCGAAAAGAATATTACTGTCAGTAGACTTGCAAAAAAGAAGAAAGGTACTGCTATCTATTGACAAGTCAATGCCGTGATCACCCACCTCCTGCTGCGGTCGAAAGTTTTATCATTTATAACGCTTGATGCTTGGGTGACTTCTCACTCATACAAGACAATTTGATCCAGCAAAACATACTGGTTTCTAGAAGGCGAGCTGGTTAGAATAGAATGGAAGTTGTTCATGCAGAAGGTGCTTAACCAATGAGACGGGATAGTGGTTCAACGGTGTTACAATGCTCTTTGTCGCATGCTGTTTTTGACCTTTATGTACATTTCATCGTCGTGGGGTCCGAATCCAGGACCATCCCAGTTTAATCCCCTTTCGCAAATATCAAGCAGTAATGGTTTATTGAGCAGTCTTGACCAGGCTAGTCACGGTGTCCTCAATCTCCTTGTCAGAAAGACCCTCGAGGATCTGTGACTTTTCAACACCTCGCTCTGTACATCATATGTCAGTATTGCTGCGGTTTTCAGATGCGTATCGGAGGAGCTTCAGATGCTCTGGGATACCGACCGTATCGGGCAAAGACCTTGGGCTGGGTACCGGCAGCTTCACGAATAAGGATGGGAATGTTGGGGTTATTGCGCTTCATGGTAGGATACGATCGGGTAAGAAATGATCTATGTCGGCGCAAGTATGGGTCAGTCCATATGGTTCTCTAGCTCTATAGTCCTTCTGTAATATTTTTTTGGATCGCTCGCGAATTCCAATTCCTCCAATTGACTTCTCGTAGTTGGCGCTCGGGAGCAAATGGTATGGTTTAAACGTACCGGACAGCCGCGCTCTGTTCCGAAGTCTGGCAAAAGAGGAATCGCACCTCGCGGAGTGATTTCGTGAAAGCGTACTTGGCCGACATGCTGAGATCTAAGAAATTGAGCGGGTGGTTTGGGTCGTGGAATAGCGAAGCGAAGGAGTTGTCGGATCGGCCTTGACGTGATAAGTAATTGTGAGCTTGTGGTTGGCAAGGATCCTCAATGAGGCTCGGACGGAATAAACTGAGGGCGGGTTTGCATAAAAATCAATTATGCGACTTAGAGAGCTGCATAAGATGACTTATGCACAACCTCCGGTGCCGCTGGCACATTTCCCCCACGTTAGGTACAACTAAATCCCGGGTACACGATATCTCCGGTTTCCGGGCTTGAGTCAAGTTGGGGTCTCCCGTCCCCAAAAGAATACAGGATTTAGCGCACCGTCCACTAAGCCTGCAGCCTGGAAAAGTTGTACGTAGTGGGTAAAGGAACCTTAGAAGGCTATCTCGGGGCGAAAGCGACCGACCCTTGCCCCAACGTTCATTCTCAATCAAAGCTTCTTTCGATTGAACCTTGTCTTTTCGACTCGACTCGACTCTGCAACCCGTCCCGTTCGTCTTCTTGAAGAACCATCCTCCCTCCACCCTTTAAAGAGACAAACGTGTAAGTCAGTGATTAAGTTACTATTGACCAAAGCAATTGCGTCATTTCCCTTCCATTTTTGCTCTTGTCGCAAAATATTTCGAATGCGCGCCAACTTGCTCTGACCACCTCGATTTGATACCTGACCTGCATAATTATATCGACACTGACACCTAAAAGCAACCATGGCCTCGTCCGCAAACACCATCTTCCGCGCCTCGCGCCCTCTCTTCCGCCAGGCCACCATTGCCCAGCCCGCTCGCCAGGCTTTCCGCCAGCAAACCTTCCGACAGAACTTCTACCAGGGCAGCGGCCGTCGATGGCAAAGCACCGATGGCGCCCAGCAGCAACAGCAAGGCTGGTTCAAGCGCATGTATGAGAGTGAGGTTGGGTTCAAGACTGTGCATTTCTGGTGAGAGACCGTCCCACCCAATATCAATGTTGGGCTGTGGAGATCGCTTTTTGCTAATATGCGTGGCTGTAGGGCTCCCGTCATGAAGGTTCGTTGACGATAATTACAACCCGTGATAACCCACCTGCAATAACGATCACATCGAAACATGCGATATAAGCACACATACTGACCTGGTTCGTCGCTTTTAGTGGGCTCTTGTCCTTGCCGGTATCTCCGATTTCGCTCGTCCCGCCGAGAAGCTCTCCTTCACTCAGAACCTCGCCCTGACCTGCACCGGTATTATTTGGACTCGATGGTGCCTTATCATCAAGCCCAAGAACTACCTGTATGTGATCTCCCACTCAAGTTGTGGAACCGCTAGCTAACAGAAGGCTGTAGTCTCGCTGCTGTCAACTTCTTCCTCGGAATGGTTGGTGTCGTCCAGGTCTCTCGCATTCTCAAGTACGAGTCCGAAAAGAAGAAGGGCCTGCACGGCGTCGTTGAGGATATCAAGGCCGACGCCAAGGAGACCATCGAGGAGGTCAAGCCTTAAATACGCCCTTGGGCTGGAACAAACTAGGCAATGGTTGTAAATTAACTTGTGGCCGGGCATATCTCATGGTCTCCAGTTTTACACTTTACACTCAACAGCATCCTTATAAACCTCCGGAATAGCTGGATGTATTCTCCTGAGAAGAGAAAAAAAAAGAGAGAACTGGAAAATTCAAGTTCCAGGGTAAGTGAGCTTTTGGAATAGGTAGTTACTTTTTATTTGTGCGAGTTAAAGCATGGTAATTATCAAAACAAACTGGGGTTGGGTTCAATGAATAAAACTGTACCAGGCATGTCTAGCCTCGTACAATTGTTGAGGACTCACTACACGCACGCACATGTACTTCGCATATATCACTAAGCTATATAATAACCACAGTCACAGTGACTTAGTATTATCCAGAACTATGTCCTCTCTAGTATTGTTTAGGTATCATCCATGATGGCTTTCATAACACCAGCAACTTGCTTGCACCACCTATGAACGCCCTACCACAAGAAGATCCCTCCGCCATAGATCCAACCATTAGGCTGCAGGGCCATAGAACGTTGTGTGAAGAACCAGATTTAATATGTACATGTACACAAGCAAAGAATATTCCCCTTCCTCGAAACAGCCATCACTTATCTGTCTCATAATCTCATATGACGCGTGCTTGTGCCAAGTTTCTTTTACCACGCCAGGTGGGTCGTCTCGTGAGGATAGATCTTCATCATAACCATTATATCAACCGCATCTCTCATCCCTCTTACTTCTCCATGTGACCGTCATTCAAAAGCATCTCCAAAACGATCTGTCGACCAGGAAGCTCTGGGTGAGACATGGCAATCTTGACAGTGCCCTTTGACCCTTCACTACCGGCACTTGATGAGTGCACATAACCGTTGGTGTGTGACTGCGGGTTTAATGTGCTTCTGCCTGTAGGGCCCCGGACGCCGAGATCCAGGACACGGACATCTCGGCCGGCAATGATTTGACGCAGGCGTCCATTCTCGGCGTTTCGAACCTCTACGTAATCCTCGTTGAAGAGAAGCAAATACTGTCCGTACATGGTCGCACCACGAGCCTTCTTTTGCTTACCCGTGTACTCCATGATGAGTGTACGGCTGACATCGCCGTGCTTATCCACGTACACCGCACAGTCCTCGTATGTCACAATGAATTCATTCTCATTGAGCCTGAACATGCCGAGTGGTTTTTGATCCCGGATACGGCCAGCGATGTTAGCAATTGCTGGTGCTTTGAGGTCGGGAATGGACATAGGCTGCTTCTTGTCCAGCGTGAGCATTTCAACTCCCTTGGCTGTTGCAACTGCGATATATGTTTGGAACAAGCTGAGCGAGTAGCACTCGGTTGGGAAGAAGAACTCGTCAAAATCGCGGAACGTCTCTGCCGAACCACCACTTGTCTTGCGCCCCCCAAAGAGTCGTGACTTCTTTTCGGTGGACTTTTGGAAAATGGGCTCAAGAACCTTGAACGAAGTATGGAGACCCTCCTTACGCTTATAGAAAAGAAGCATCCTGTCCTTCATCTTGGCTGTGGCAAAATACGTCACATCCTTAGCCAGCCTCTGCGGCGCTCGTCGGGGGTTGTCATTGAGAGGAGCCGAGAAGTCAGACACCGGAGCTATGACATCCAAAGGATAAGAGATTAGGTTCCTGTCGGCAATGAGCACACAGACAGCGAACTCCTCAAGGACAGCGATCTGAGTTACGCGGGTTGCTTGAACCGTCTATAAATGATGTTAGCTATATCACACCAGGGAAAAAGGGAAACCATTTACCCTCTGCCATCCACGGGGATTCGATGGCTCGGAGATGTAGACACCATAATCGGTTCCAATGGCGATCACGGACTTGCCAAAGGCAGTAAAGCTCGTAGCGCAGTTGACTTGAGCACGGCACACGGGAGCGACGCCCTGGGCTGGTCCCAAGACACTCTCCAACTCCTGAATGGCTCGATCAAGGGGAGTGCCCTTGACCGGGACACTTGGATACCTGGCGTATATGGAAGTGTTATCATAATGGAAAGCAGCATCCGCAAGGACTCGGAGTCTGAAAGGTTCAGCATTCTGGGAGAAAAGAGCTTTAGCGTGTCGTGTCTTGGTCTCAATGATCATGTTGCACCAATCAGCTCGATCCTTCGCTGACGACGCATACAAGGTATATACTTCATGACCCAGGTGCTTGACCTTAAATGGGTACAGGATTCTACCTTCGGGGTCGTTGGAGCCAGTTGGGGTCAAGGAAGATCCAAGAGAGGAGTTCGTAGCTGCGTGCTCCAGGCCAGGCCTACCGGTATTGCTTCCTACTTTGTTGAGCTGAGTCGTGGAAGCAGAAGCTGTCGTGGTCCTGCCCAACGGAGCAGTGATACCCTTCTGCTTCTGGACTGGCTCATCGTTGACACTCTCGGGGAATAGTAGGGGCATCGGGATAGGCTATACATTCTTTTAGTAACAAATTTCCGAAATCAGTGAGCGGGTTACAATTACCTCTTTCGAAACATCATACTTCTTGTCCTTGCCTTCTTTCGGTGTCACTGTCTTTGCCAAAATCATGTAGTGATCAAACAGCAAGGCATGTGTATCAACCCATCTGACTCCCTTAGACCCCATCCTCTGGAGATCTCCTTGGAAGATCAATTCGCGGCCGAGGTGGTCAAGGTTCAGAACGGAGTGGAAGCCTGGCCTGAGAACGAGCATTCTATTCAGCTCCATCATTTGCACTCTCTTATTCTGTTCAGCCACCTTGGCATCGGATTCTAGGGTTACTTGTCGGATCTCTGCGATAGCTTTGGCCAGGTTCGACTTCTCCTCGCTGTCAGTGATCATTTTGCCCTCAACACTCTCGAGAAGAAGAGTGTAACGCTGGAGACGCTGGATTGGCGCAATTAAATAATGAGTCCAGTCATGCTTGGACGAGACCTTCTGCTTCTGCATGTCATCGAGGAATCGCTTGAAAAGAATGTTGCGATCGGCTTCTCTGCGAACCTGATAGACTGCGTTGGGATAAGCCGAGGCGTACTCAATGTATACTGACTTGGCTTTGCGAATCCATTCTCGGAATAGATCACTGAAGCCAATGATCCAGGGACCTTGCTCTTGTTGCCTATATTTGAGCTGTGACAGCAAGTGGTCCTTGTTGATCTCTTGTACTTGGTCAAGCTTTCCGAAGACCGTATGCAAGAACTTGTCTCGCTTCTCGGGCTTCAGGATCGGGGGCTGCATCATCCGAAGTTGATCGCGGTAGTATATACGGAAGATGTCCAGTTGCTTAATATAATTCTCCTCTCCAGTAACGATTTCGTGAAGGATGTTCTGACGCTCGACTTCCTTCTTTGGCTTTGATTCCCAGTCAGACTTCTGAAGTCCGTAGAACACGTGCCAATCATCAGCAGGCTTCGAGTCCTGGGCCAATTCCTCCAGGTCGACCTTCTTCAAGGTGCGGGTACAGTGATGAGAATAGCAACGACCTCCAATTTCCTCATCATGAACTTTGGGAGCGTAGCATCCAGAGCCTGTCAATTGCCATAAGACTCCCGAGATATGGCCATTCCCAAATTTCACCCATTCCTCTTCTGGAACAAGCACACCTCGCTCTAGCATCGACGACACCACATGTGTGCTGAGAACCTCGGCATCGGCCACGTTCATCATTGGAATCTTGCCGGTAAACAAGTTGATCAAGGCCTCCTCGATTGATTTGCTTCTCAAGTCCTGCTCGCCTTCTCCCATCTCGCGGATCCAGGCCTCGAGACCGCTGAGCGCCCACGGTTCAGGACATCTGCGGAAATCGGAAGCATTGAGTTTTGAAGGTATGAACTTCTTCTTGCGGCCACTTGGTAGAGTGATTCCATCAAATGCTGCTATTGAGCCAGCGGGAGTTTCATATTCGGGGAAAGACTGATTCGAAGGCGCCTGCTGGTGACCATATCTGGCAAGTTTTCTCCGTTCTTCGGCAGCGTCGGTCCTGGATCGAGCGGGTGTTTGCACCTGAGGCGTGTGGCTGTGCCCAGCCAATGATATGGACCGCTCAGGTTGCGGGTTGTAGGGCTGACCGGCGGTATAATAGGCTTCGGGATTATCTGGCGCACCAAATCGCGAATCTGTGCTACGAGAGTATGCATGCTGATACTGTTGACGGTTGTTGGTCTGCACTGAGAGCATCGAGCTGCTGTCAGATCCAGGCCCTGGAATGGCTGGCAAGGGTCTACTTGATAGACCTGGATGATAGAACAGATCTTGTAGCTCATCTTTGCTCGGCGACTCTGTTCCGCTCTGTCGGGAACGTAGTGATACACGCTCGTCTTCCTCATCGAAGCTCAATCTATGCTGCGTGGGTGGCTGCAAGCCTCCTGTGCCACCATAGTCCATCTCTGCCGTCTTGAGGGCCGGCACACTTTCACCTTGGTCGTATGCACGGTTGAAATAGCCTGGTGTAGGGAGAGGTCGACCAATATCTTGACCAGACGAATTGGGCGGTGATCCAACATCACCATAAGTCAAAGTGCCTCCAAAGCCACCGCCCAGCATTCCCAGGTCGACGCCAGCGAATTCACTGTCGCTGCTATGAACTTGCTCTTCGGGGTGGGTATGTAGTGTGTTGGTTGACAGGTTCGTTGACAGGGAGTTAGTATGAGCGGGCTCTGGTGAAGGGTCTGCCATAACGGGCATATCCGTGTACCCAAATCCAGTGCTGAAACGCTGTTCGTCAAGTTCAGCCTGTCGCATAGCCATTAGACCAGCCTCTCCGTAAGCGTCGTCCTCATCGTCTTCGGGTTCATAAGCGGTCTGACCGGTCCGCGTCGAGGTCGTTCGGCTGGCTGTGTTGGGGATCGTAGTGGCGCCGGAGTCGAAACGCTGCAGTTGCTGCCCATGGAAATCGTCATCGTAACGGCCGTTCTCGGGCTCCGGGAGTGGGCGGTAGCCTTGTCCAGAGCTTCCCAATTCAAGTTCCAGCTCTTGCATCAGGTTATCGCTTGTGATTCGTTCGTGTCCAGCACTCCAAGCAAGCTCATCGTCGACAGGTCTACTTGGCAATGGTGCATTCGTTGGGTGTCGTTGCAGGCCAGGCGATGTTGATCCAGCGTTCGAAGGGGATCCGATCGGTGATGCTTGGGAATTTGAACGGGATGCCCTGTTATAGAGTGCATTGTGTTCATTCGGTGAGTAGTAGGGTCCAACAGGCATCTGCGCTGTAGTGGGGTACGGGGGCTGTGAGGTATTCGAGAATGACGCTCCTCCGTTGGATAATTGGCCTGGATATTGGCTATAAGACTGGTCATACCCCCCGGCTGAGGGGCTCCGTAAGGGCTGGTCAAAGCCAGATGACAATGCAGGGGAAGCTGCTGATTGCGGGTAGCCTCCAGTAGACTGGCTGAAGCCAGGAGACGTCTGCGAGCCATAGTTTTGACCATAACTGTTGTATCCTTGGTAGGAGCCTTGTCGTTGTGGGACATTTGTGCTTGCATAAGCAGATGGGTCGTAAGCTTGCGGTGTATATGAGCTAGCATTCGAGGCATAACGTGAGGGGGGCGGAGGCTGGGCCTGGTTACGGTAGGGGAGAGCATTGGTGGAGGTCGACCGTGAGAAGCCCGATGACTGCGCAAAGCTTTGAGGGTTGTACGAGTACGTGGGCGTAGGAGGGACATCTTGATATTGGTGTTGGTAACCCGACAGCGCGCTGTTGGTGGAACCATAGCCAGGCCGAGCGGCGGAATTGTTGTTTATGAAGAGTTCATCGTCACCAGAACCGAAGCCGGGAGAGCGGCTGGCTGGTTGCTGAATATAGGCGGCGTCATCCCCACCGTTGAAGCTAGCTCGGCGCCCAAGGTCTTCGTATGGTGATTGTCGCTGCTGCTGCTGCTGCTGCTGTTGTTGTTGCTGGTACTCTTGGTCGCGACTGGCAACTGGATACCGCACGGGTGGCACATGGCCATATCTCCGCTGGTCGTCGCCGCGGAAAGACATGATGGCAGGTTGTTGGTTGAGTTGAAAGTAGTGACGGGGTTTGCGGGAACAGTTGTAAGAACAAAATTCAGGGCCGCTTGGGCTTGGCGTTTCGGGCGTCTACCTCGTATAGACCGTCGAGGGTTGATGAGCGCAGGCGGGTCGCATTGAGGGGTCGAGGTCAACGGTATCAAATATGGCGAGAGCTGAAGACGACGCTCGCTGTCGTGGGTGGCATAAGAGGGAAGGTTGAAGGGATGAAAAGAGCGACGATGTTATTGTGCGCAAAATCAAATATCGAATCAAAGCGAGGCAAGGCGGTCGAGTAAGCTTCGGCGGAGAAGATGGATCTCGTTCGGTGGAGGGAGGATAGATGTGATGAGCGAGCGAGCGGACTCGAAAGCGGCGGGTTGATGGATGGATGGATTAATTGATTGATTGATTGAAAGCGAAAGCCCCTCTTACTCAGACGTAGTCTTGGGCCTTGGGCTGGGCTAGGTAGGCTGGGCAGGACTGGGCAGGGTCCCTCCAGTTCCACTGTCCTGTCGGGTCCTTGTCTTTTGTTACTATAGAGTGGGAGCCTTAGACTTATGACCTACAGTACGTCGTGCGGTGTGAGAGACGATGGCCCGTGTCGTGGGTACAGTACAGTACCTATAGTACTAAGGTAGATGGGAGGAAGTCCTAAGATGGATGGATGGGTGGATGGGAGGAAGAAAGGACAGTTATCAGAATAGTGAGGTTCAGACTTTGTTTCAAGGCAGGGTTTAGCGAGTGATGGGGAAGATAGCTGATAATAAGAGAAAGGACAAAAGGTCCAAACGAGAAGGAGAGAGTGAATGAGTGAGATTGATTAATGAGACGTCACTGGAGATCAATCAGGCTCCGAGGATCCTACCTCACTTTACTCTAGATACCTAGGTAGGTAGTAGACTACCTGGTACTAACAGTATAGCATCGGGAACGCCTTGGATTGATGTTACAGTACAGAAATGTCTGTTGTTTTAAAGGTCCCAACAAGCCACAATTGAATGATGATAAGTGTTCAACGGGCGAGTCTTCGAAGTACCTGTCCTAGGTACCTACTATACCTTTCAGTGACTCCACCCTTTTTTTTTCCATTGTGTTTTTTTCTTCTCCCTACCCTACCTCTATACCTGGGGAACCCTGAGACCTCCAGCTATGAACTCGGCCTTGTCTTGTGCCTGTGCCACCGTCATCGGCCCAAGGCTCGTGCTCAGGACTTCCATATGACCTGGTTCAACATTGAGAGTCTTTGTATGTATGCTGCACTGTAAATACTTATTAACGGGAAACCCAACATCCACAACAGATTGCCTAGGTAAAGTATTCTTTAGGCGCTTCATGTGAATATGTTCTACACTGGGCGGCCTCGCTAATTACCTAGTACTTGCCCGCTGTCAGATCAGCGGGAGAACCGCCTAACAGTAACTAAGACCGCCCGGACTGGGACACATACGTCACCTGGGGATGGCGCAATGTACTATGGATAGATCGTCTTCGATGACCTCTCTAGGTTAGTAGCCCGAGTAGAGCTCTAGCTTGGGCTGAGAATCCCATTGGACAAAGAATGGATATTCAATTTTGTTATTTAGATAAAACACAACAAGAAAGCATTGTAACAATTACCCGATATTTGTCTTTGTTCGAGTTCAGCGACTGCCCGAGAGTCAAAGACTTGAGAAGCATCATGCATGAGGTGGTAGCAAGTACCTAGGTCAGGTACTGTAGGTGTGTATAAACATCCATCCAATTCACGTGAATCTCTGTATACCCAATCGCAATGACCCAGAGTCATTTATTCTGTTGTAGGGCTGATTTTATGGTAATATGTACTCTGTCTGTATTGTACAGTATACCTGGACTAGACACCTTTTGACCCTCATCTGACTGCATCGAAACATCCATATTAAATCGACCTATAACGGAACGACCGAAGCATGTCAGCCGCCTTGAGCCATAGCCCTATTATAAGCCGGCCAATACAGACATACAACAGGTTGTGTCCATGGCAACATGGTAATTACTCCTTTTCCCTCATTCTCATAATTATCGTACGTACAGTACAATCTTGGACCCTGCATTCAGTCAGCTCGTTTAAAGTGCCTCGGATAATAACACTTTATTAATCCCTACCTAGCCAAGCTAATATCAATTTCATCTCGCTCTATCCACTTCACCCATGTCGCAACGACTTGGCAGTTAGCTCTAACAAACTGTTAAACTGTCTCTCTCCACTTACAGAGGGAGGGTTTGTTAGAGGAAACCGTTGCAGCCGACAACAACGGCGCAGTCATTGGATGCAAATGGAACCAAACCTGTGTCAAATTACCGGATTTATCTATAGGCTGACTTGTTTGCTTAAACAGGGTAACACAACACAACACAACACAATCGCTGTTCCATGGCTCTGCCTGGGCTCTAACTTGCATATTGATATCTTACCAGGTCTGGTCATATCAAGTCCAGAGTCTTTTCTTTGTAGAAACTTGTATATTTTAGTTGGTGGATATGGTATCCGATCTCAATATCGACGGCACCGGCGCTTCGGCTGTCTCCACTTATTTACGGCTCTGTCGGGTATGGACAAGCCGGATACGGCACCGGAACTTGAAGTTAATTGCTGGAGCCAGGATAACCTTAGCTTGACCTTGAACTTCAACTTGGATTTGGATTTGACTGCATTCACTTGAAGCTGTAGTTCTGTAAAGTCTCGAGAGGACCTTCATGATGTTCCTGTGCAAATCTTACATACATATCTAAGACGGTTGGCTAAGATACATTGGAGTCTGCGGGTCTTTAATGGTGGGGGTTAATGTTAGTTGATTTGGCTTAATGTTTCACCTCAGGTTGTCAAGACTCAGAGAGCGTCAAGTCTTTGCAACGTACAGTAACACATCAAGGGTCTTCGAAACAGTTTCCAAAACATCCACATTACCAAACCATTAGTTTAGCCCAGTCTAACTTAGCCTCATCTACAATGGCAAATAAACACCGCAAGATCTGGCAGCCCCTTCACCCCGCTATTCGAGACCGACTGGATCCTGAATACGTCGCTTATCACGAGGCTCACTTGCAATATATCGAGCCAGATGAAATCAAAGATTGGGATGGATCAACAAGAACAAAAAAAGTGTCTTTGCCACCAGGAGGGACAAAGCCTGTCCCTGTGGGGAGTATCAACGATCATGATGTTGACAGGTTCAGGGTGAGGGTTTACACTCCGACAGGGCAGTGTGATGAGCGAGGCTGGCCTGTCCTCATTTGGTTTCACGGTGGTGGATGGGCAGTAGGGGGCTTGAACAATGGAACAGATTTCTGCTGCTGGGCTTGTGAGAGTAGGTATCTCACTCAAAGTCTCTTACCGTGTATTTCCACTGACACTTAAACCAGGAGCGCAATGCGTAGTCGTCAGTGTTGACTACGGTTTAGCCCCCGAGAACCCCTTTCCAGCTGCAGTTGAAGACTCTATCGACGCTGTTAGATGGGTTGCGTCTTCCCCAGCCGAGCTACAGAATATAGATACGTCTCGTATTTCTATCGGTGGAACATCTTCTGGGGCCAATATAGCCATCGTCGCTGCGCTCTCTGCATCAAATCCAGACGTCGAATTGCCAACAGCGCGGCCTTCACTAACAAATACAGTAGCCCATCCACCAGCATCATTACTGCTGTTCATTCCGGTAGTTGACAGCACCGCTACTGTCGAAGGGGCTTGGAAGCCCAATGCAGAGACCGCTCCTTGGCTTACACCCGCGCGAATGGAATGGTATCGAAATCTTTACTTTGCCCAAGACGACCATCGCTCGAGATGGGATGCAAGCCCTAATTTGGCTCCAGGGACTCTTCTGAGTAAACTTCCAAAGACGTGGATGGCCGTTGCAGAGATGGACCTTCTTGCCCCTGAGGCGATGGCATTCAGCCAGCAGCTGAAGGGCTTAGGAGTCGATGTCGAAACCTCAATGGTGCATGGCGGAACGCACTCTATCCTCTCTCTTCATGGGGTAATTGGCCGAGGGTATAAAATGATAGAAGACGCAGTAGAGCACCTACAAAAGACATTCGGCACTGGTTAAGTGTTTGGCCAGCTCGCATACGGTAGAGCTTCTTGAGTCAAAGGCTTGAGAGAAGTACTATCAAATGGCCGTTCTAGTTGGGAGATAACAGTATTTACAAATCCATCTTATACAGCCATCGTCTCCGTCGCTGGTGCCTTCCTATCATACTCTACCGTATCTTCACTTGTTGCGATCCTGCTCTTGCGACGTCGGAACCCCCAGAGCCCTTTGAGACCACCATCATCCAGCTTCAGCAACTCCCCCATGCAGATTGCAGGATGGAAAATATTGAGTGCTACTACAGCAACCACAATCAGAATACCTTCAAAGCCTACAAACATATACTGATCGCCCATGATAGGGCCCTCCCACCCTTTAGACAACTCCGCAACTCGAAAGGCGCTTCTCCAAAGGATACAGAAAGTGGCAAGAGATAGGGCCCCAAGAAAAGACTTGAACCAGCGAGAGTTACGAACTTTGACGATTTCAGGACGTTGATCGAGGGCGGCTTCGCCGAGAGCACGTTGGCGACGGATCGTTCGAAGAGTAAAGTCGACTGAACATATGATGAAGCTGAGGATTGTTATGACTTGAAAGGAGAGACCAGCGATCATAATGTTTGATCCTGTGTCGGTACTTTTGTGCTGGTGAGAAGCGATTGAAGCCATGGCACCCCCCAGGGCTTGAAGCACAAGAGACACAACATCGCAAGGGATGAACTGGGAGTAGTTTGATATCAGCATCGATCATAGCAGATGGATGCCTACTTACTATGCGAGTGTAGTACTCTGGAGGAAGCCTTGAGTTCTCTGGCCCGAACGCTGATACAATCCTTCGAAGACAAAGGTAGATACCAGCAGCCATGAAAGCAGGCCCAATAGTCAAGCAGCAAATCTGCACCAGAAACCCATTCTCACTCCAGCGGTTTTGCCAACTCAGAATGCGTCCGGCATAACCGATGACCTCGCAGAAAAGGCCAAGGATCAGAGCAACGTTGAAAGCTGTGCCTCGGCGGGTAATGATCCAGGTGACAACGAACCCGATCAACGACGAAGTGAAAATGGCAAGAAACGCAGCATTAGGAGCGAGGTCGATGGTATATTGATAATATCCAGGAACATCTCTGCAGTACTGGGACTTTGGGTTCTGGAAGCAGTAGTAGAAGAGGCCGCCTTGGTCGATCCATGTCTGGTTTGTGAGATCGGGAACGTATGTTGCCATGATAAGAAAAGTGAAGAGGTAAACATGCGGTTATGTTCTCCAAAAGGAAAGAAAGAAAAAGGTGAAGGGAGTGACCTGCATTTATGTTTTTCGAGTAAAATGGGCGTTCCTCCGTCTTACTATGCTCGCATATCTCAGCTCGAAAGCGACTGGTCAAATGCTTTTACTTGACTAGCCAAATGAGACAATATTGACATATAACGCTGCGCTAGCAAGGGAGTCTAGTCTAGGTAGGACAGAAACAAGTATGTATGGATATCAATACTAACAAGACTCAGGATCGGATATGCCACCCTTCGCTCCGCCGGAGCGTCGCATATTCTGTTTAATCAAACATTGGCCCATCGTCATCATCAATGGCCTATCCAGTGTATCATATGCAAAGCAAAGCTGGGGGGCTAGACAAGATTATTGGGAATGCAAGTCCGTCGTATTTCGTATTCCAAGCTGTAGTACAATTTGGTATATAGTAGTTTCATATAGGATTCCGTCGGCCCTTCTGAGCCGAAAAGCGCCAGGCAGTTGAATGAGTTGACAATCTATTATCCAACATAGAAATCCATATTGACCGGTGTCCATCTGTCTTGGAGCTATGTACCTAGTTCACTTCAGCCGCATCCCATCTCATATGACCCACACACCCTTTCTCGCACCATCATCCTTTTTCAGCTTCCTACTACCTGAGCGTAGAGAGGAGACATCCTACTAAACCTAGTCAAAGAGGACTCAACCAAGACAGACGTTGTCGATTCGTTCATTTTGTTTCGTTCTTCATGCAATTTCGTTTCTCGTGGTGCTCCATACACCCAAGCTTTAGTTCAGTTCAGTTCAGTTCAATAAACAGTTTTGTGCAAACGTGGGCTACATAAATCGTGAAAAGACATTCAACGTCATCCTAAATTGTTGTAGTATATGTCAGTTAGGCTGTTTGTTGTTGCTTCCACAACAAAGAAAACAAGAAAGATGAATAAATGTTGTATCAGAAACACGATACGATATAGCTGAACACCCCCTCTTTCCCAGCATCCACTCACTTCCACTTAAACCACCTACTTGTTCTTTTTCTTTTCTGAACCACTCTCCTTACCGGGGCTGCCTTCTCCATTAATTCCGCTGGCACCGCTCTTTGTCACCACACCTCCGACGGCTCTACTCGCTCCGATAGTGATTCCTCGACCTTCTCGCATACCGTCCAGACTGATGTTGCTCCCGACACTTCCGCTACGCTTAACACCAGCCTTAACTCTAGCCGCCAGAGGGGTTTGGACACTCTCATCCACCGGCTCTTGAGCAGCGCCAGGTTCGGGTTGAAAGGTCGGGGTAACCGGTGGCTCTTCTATTTTATCAATAGAGTAGTTCACTCTGTGTCGTGTCGTGTTCTTCGGCGAAGGAATTCCCGAAGCAGGCTCTCGAGCTCGGTGAGGCTGGGGGGCGGGCGCTAGCTGGAGAACGTTGGTGCCCTCAAGGCTCGGGGTAAGAGTCGAAGACTCGCTCTCGCTACCCTGATGAGCATTTGCGTATGCATATCCTGAACCTAGAAGACTCTCTTGCCGGCTGACATAGTATCGATCATACTCCTCCTTTGTATGCTCAGCGTCGGTGAAGCTATCAAGCGCATCAAAAACGTGCTGGAAGACCTGCATATCCACATCTCTTGCCCAAAGGAAGTCAAGATGCTCATAGTGAGGGATTTCGGTTGCGACAGTCTGAGGCGGCAGCTCTTTCAACATCACCTTGATATCTACCAGGGAGTCGCTGCCTCCATACACCAGCACAATGGGTGTCTTGATGTTTCGAGTTGGGTATTTGGCCACCTTTGAGTACTTCCTGGTTGAGGTAACACTGATCGGCTGGTGAACATCATCGTCGTACATCTGGAAACATTTGTTGCGGATAATCTGGAACCAATGAACCACACTCTTCGTGCTTGTGAAAGAGTACAAATGAGGATATGCTGCCAATTTCTGGCTGGCCGAGATATTGAGGGTCTGCCAGTTAAACAAGAACGATAGGCCCATGTCGATAAGCTTGCTGAAGATAGGCGGATACAAAATCGTCTCCCACATGGTTGCGGAACTGAGGATAGAGCGACGACCAAACAAGAGGAACAGAACAGAAGGCGATGCCGTGACAAGCGCGTCGACAATTCCACTAGATAAGCCAGCTGGAGCCATGGCAGGAGCGAGAGCGATGAAGACGTTGACCTGGTTGTTGAGCTTGGGGTGAATAGCTAAGCTGGCAAAAGCCTGAGCTGTGCCTTGCGAGAACCCGATGTACGAAAGACTCTCCTGCTGCGTGGTCTCGAGGATGTAACTGATGCTGTCCGGGATGTCGTGAAAGGCAAATTCGTCAATAGAGAAGTCCCAAAAGGCATTCGAGTTTGGAGAATGGTGAATTGATTTCTTGGAGTACTTGTTACCCCGGTTGTTGCCAAACTATGAGCTGTTAGTTGATGAGGCCTTGTATATTGGCCGTGCCATTAAGCGACAACTCACCCAAACATCGTATCCTCTTTCAACCAGCTCAAAGGGAAGACATCTTTGCTCATCAGTGAGAGAAACCCAAACTTCAGAATTCATGAGAAGGCCATGGTGCATGTAAATGACTTTCTTCTTCAAGCTTGTTGGTCCGTAGTTTACCTTCTGGCCTTCTTCGCCCTTCTTCCATTGGAGTCGATGAAGACCTAGAAGATATCCATCTTTGGTCTGAGCAATATGTTCCTCGGCCTCATAGCCCCAGATGCGACACAACTCGACAAAGTCTGGTGCGTCTCGAACAGAAGTGGATATCGCTGGTTGATCATGTTAGTCTGGGCTCGGAGCTAATGCAGGCGGGAACATGCTAACATTTACGTTTACTCTCCGCCCTTCTCCTCGCAGGAGCAGAGAACCTGTTGAAGAGCCTTCTGGAAGCTCTGTAAAAAAGCGATACAAGAAATGGGGCTGCGATTGATGTCAGTATAGTCTCTACACCGCTTGGGGTCGGTCTGTGTGCGACTCACGCAACGCCAATGTCAAGACGCGAATGACTGCCTCAAGTCCGACAAGAAGAAATGAGCCCACGAGGGCAAGATACTCGTAGCTAAAGCAATTGAAGATTAGCAAAGGAGGCGCATTTTAGGTACCAGATATGGGTGTCAGCGTCGCTGATCTTCAAAGCCACTCAACTCAAAGTTGAAGGCCAAGAGAGAGGAAAGGAAAGGGGAAAAACTCACGGGCGAAGCCTCCCGATAAAGGGAATAGCCATCGCAACAATCTTTGGTTGACGATTGTCGCGGTGCACGCCTTGCCAGGGTATAAAATCTTTAGTTGTGACAGATGCGGTAGATCAGTGGAAGGGGAGGAAAAGGGAAAAGAATGAGAGGTAGATACTTAGTTGAAGGTACGAGTCGAGGTGATGTCACATGCAATTGAGGATGCAGTAAGTTTACAATGGAACTATATCGAGCACTGACGTCCACCACAACCTCCACTATCATGACGCCCAGGACTTTATCTTTAGGTAGTAAGCACCTCCAGGGCTCTTTTTAGGCGAGATAATAACTTGCTTTGGGCACCTCAGGTAGGTATACTAACGTAGATGCTCTTAGGCGAGACCCTAGGCCCCTAGAACTCGAAACTTCGGTGAGACCATCCCCTATCAAGGCCCGAAAGGAATAGATTTTTATGTCAAGGATGACAATGAATCTGGAAATATATCTTCCCCCGATACCCTGCTGAAACAGTTATTAACCACCAGTATTATCGACGGGAGCCACAGACGACACATCCACATGGCTCATGCAAATGTCAGGGTCACAGATAACGGGATTGGACGGTTTACAGTGGGCCGCCAACGTTGCGGTTAGCTAAGACATCCATACAGGGACTGTGCTGTGCTGTGCTGTAGATCCAGATCTAGTCTAGATCCAGCCCGATATCCATCCAAGATTTGATACCCAGCCAGACTCATACTTACCATACCTAAGTACTATATAATTAGAGGCAAACACATACGATAATAGGTAAGATAGTTAGACCCAGTTAGTACAATTGTGTGAATCTATCTCAGCTACTATAGTACCGCCGTTTACCGTTCCCATTATTCACGACGCTCGCTCCATTCTTTAGCAAAAAGCTCCAATATTCGATGCCTTGCCACGTCATGTCATGCAATGCGATGCGATGCCATGTCAGGCCACTCCATACTGTTCCCCTTCAACGTCGCTCATCCTTCCAGAGTACAAGCTACGATATTCCTACCCTTCTGCCTCTTTTCCATCTCGTCATCTAATCTCGTCTCGTCTCGTCTCGTCTCGTCTCATCCCATCTCATCCACCACTATCGTCTGCTTCATCTCCTGTCTACACCTGCTATTCCCCAAAGTCTTGGCGGCACCCTGCCCTTGATCCGCCCCTCTGGCGTGGCCAGCCGTCAAGTCCCATCATGTGTTGACTCGACTGTTCGTGTAGCAAGAAGCGCTGCAGCAACATCCATGGCATTCCGAAGTGCGGCTTGAAGTCTTGTGCCTCCTTTCACATAGAAGATGTCAAGAGAGGCCGAAAACCGTCAACACTCTTGCGAGTATCTCACGTCATGGATGGTTGACGCCACAGCACTCGGGCGCCACCAAGTGATACAAGAAGAGAAGAGAAAAAAATCTTTCCAGAAAAACACGCCCCATTACCAGGCCCAGGAGTTGTTTAGTGTTATGAACCGAGTAATTCTGACTTGTGGTTGCTCTTCCAAAAGTCGATGGCCTCGACAACATCATCTCCTTTGTCATCCTCGTGGGCAAACAAAATCTGTGATTTAGTTAGCATTCCAATATTAAGACTGCCGCTGCAAAAGGATTACTTACTTCGTGTGTGCTACTATGCAGCATACGAATGTTCTTGCGAGGAACGATATGCACAGCACCATTCTCCATATTACGAAGCTCGATAAAGTTCGGTTCAAACGCAAGAATCCAAGGATAGCTGAGCGCAAAACTTTGTGGGGTGCCCTCCCAATCAATTCGCCATTCCGGTCGAGCCCTCCATCCATTGCGGTTAACAAAGAAAGAGAATTCCGAGTAGTTAAGCAAGAACTCCCCGTTAAGTCGTTCGATGTGAATCGGCTTGACTCCTTCTTTACGGGCCACAAAGTCGAGCGAAGTATCAGCCTGGTCAAGCAGAGACTGTGTCTCAAGGGTCTCAAGGGAAACAACCTCGAAGCCTCGTGCGCAGGCAACGCAAAGCTTGGACTTGAGGAAGTGAACAGACGACGACTCGGTGGGAATGTAGAATTCCTTGAACGGCTTAAGTTCATCGTGTCCGCCGCTCATAAACTTGCCTATACCCTTCTGTTTCTTGGCCTTGGTCATGGCGTCGTTAGGCTCAAAGACCTTGATCGTAGTAGAAAGGGCGGATGATTTGACACAGCAGACCAGATGTCTACCCAAGCAAATTCCCGTCTTGAAGAAACTGCAATGGCTCTGGATCTTCTTAGGCCTCCTAGACAATGCGGGCTCATCGGGATTGAGGGCTGAGACAGGATATGACTGCAGTGTCTTGTTGGATAAAACCAAGAGGAGTTGGTATTCCTCAAGGATATCAATCTGGGTGACACTAGCAGTCTCCAAAACGCGGCGAGGTACCTGATCCTTCACCTTACGATCGGAGAGGTAGACACCGCTGTCTGTGCCGTACAGTAGTTTACGGCCACCATCTGGATTGATTAGTTGATAAGAATGTTGTGTTGCGTTGTTGGAAAACTTACCGAATGGCGTAACACAGTTAACTCGATTAGTACCAGCGAAGAACCTGCTTGATATAACTGTGGTGTTGAAGAAGTCCGCTCGGGACCGGAGACGTTCCTGTGCGGTGTGAATGAATTCAAGCCATTTCTGGCGTGTCGCCTGGTTCGCTGCAAAAAGCGTCAGTTCATAGCCGGCTTTTCCAAGATGGCGGAACGTTATCGGCCAGCCTTCTTTCCTTGCTGGATCGTTGTTGACATTGTTGCGGATCGAAGGAATCAAGCTTGATGAAGTCCGCTTCATGTTGCCATCCTTTGGAATGACTTCATCCATTTCCTTAATTGCAAGAAGTTCCAAAGGAATGGGTCGGCGGTACGCTTTAATTTCTTCAGTCTTGCCTGTTTGCTTGATACGGACCAGGAGGACAGCGTGATCGAACAGGAAGGCTGTAATTTCGGCAGGATCGGTGGGTGTCTTCTTAAACTGGCACTTAAAGACCATCTCGCGGCCTTCTTCAGTGAGTCGAAGATCTACCCTCTCGTTGGGCCTGAATCGAAGCTGTTCGTGAAGTCGTCTGAGGTTGAATCGGTTCTCAGCCTTTCCGGACTCTGCGTTGACTCGGCCCAGGATATCTCGAATCATGACTAGGACCTTGGGAATGTCCTCCTTATCAGGGTTGTCGTCCTCTGTGTACTTCAAGACGTTCTCGAGTAGCAAGGGATAACGAGCCAGACGGGTTGTTGGCTTAGTCAGATAACCGTTCAGCTCAAGCTTCCTTGATTCCTTGCGCCTTTCAATCTCATCCACGAACTTGCCAAAGTAAGGGTTCAGTGATCTTTCATTCTCAAACTCGAACTTTCCTTCCAATTGTTTCGAGCCGTACAAGATGAAAGGTTCGAACTGAGGAACATACTCCAAGAAGATGTCACCAATATTGTGCACAATAGGTTCCTTTTGCTGTCGAGTCGTCAATCCAGAGGCAAATCGGGAACTGACGGTATGAATGCTAGGGTGATCGATGATGTTACTGAAGATGGTCTTAACAACCTTTTCACGACGCTGGACAGGTACTGGCGAAGCCTTTGATCGCAAAGGTAGAATCCAAAAGTCTCGCAAATATTCCAAGTCCTTAACAAAGTCTCGTTCGGTATAGCAGATCTCTGAAATGACCTCTTGCCTCTTCTTTTCTCGGTCTCCCACCTTCTCGGCAACTTCCTTAGGGACTGAGTTGATCCAAAGTTTCTGCTCGTCAGTCTGATCCGCTTCGTCATCAACAGCGTTGACAGCATCTTCCTTTCGCAGGCCGGGGTTGATCTTGAGATTGAGCCTAGAAACTTGCTCCAGGCGTCGAGGACAGGCGATAGAATAACAGAGTTGATCCCTAGTACAAGTCGGGGAGTAACATTCAGAAAGAAGGACAAATACACCATTGACCGCAGGCTTGTCTTCTGGCTCGTCCATTAGTGTCTCCCTAAACTGATACATTTCCGATTGAGAGTCTCGTAGGCGGTGTTCATAAGTAACATCGTGAAAGAACTTCTGGGCATCCAGCGCTCGTCCCAGCAGCAAAGCAAGGTTGCGATCGGTGGTTCTAATAATGTATGATAGAACATCCACTGCTTCAGATCCACTGAAGGCATTCTTGTATGTCAATTCGTTCTTTGTACGATCACCGACAATGATCTTTTTGCGGAAGCATTCTCCAACTCGAGACAGAAGGGCCGGATATACGAGGGGGGGTCGAATCTTGGTCGCAGTTGGGGGTCGTTCGCTCTCGATCGACTTGCTCCTGGTAGGCCGCTGCGCCAGTGTGGATGCATCTGACTCGGAGGGAGTAATGGTTGGTGCTATGGTAGAGGCCATCGACATTGTTCTACCGTGATCGCCGCCGCCACTAGAAGAAACCATGCTGGATGTTCGGGTTTGTGCTCCGGGAGCATGAGGCATCGAGTTGGGGTATCCATTAGTGGCAGGCAGCTCTGTTGGTGCTCGCCTATTAGGTATAACTCGGCCACTCATAGTCTGATGGGCATCCATGCTCTGAGGTTGATAGTTGCCAGTCAAAGACATAGTACGATCCTCATGACGCTCTGGCACGATTCGCCCTTGAGCAGTGGTCCTGGCCGAGCTCTGCTGCGCGTATGGGGCCTGACGGAGGTGGTTTGCGGGGGCCTGCTGGTATGCGCTTGGAGGAGGATGATACATGGGCTGCCGAGGAGCAGAAGCAAGGGATTGTGAGCGATAAGGATCATTGTTCATAGCGGGCGCTGGTCCTCCTTGATAAAAACGCTGAGCTGGCGTCCTAGGACCAGGAGCTTGCTGCGGAGGAGGGCCTCTGGGATCCATTCGCGGAGGTGCCGGTCCTCCAGGCCCAGGCCCAGGTCCAGGATACGGACGTCTCGCCTGGTGTGGTTGTTGCTGCTGCATATAATGAGGTGGCATCTGCTGTCCGCCGGATGCCGAACGTTGGCTAGGATAGTAACCATTTCCCATCATGCTATTGCTGTCCATTGTTCGAGTTCTGCCGGCGTTCGGGTGGTCGCCATAATGACCCGGGGGGGCACGAGGCGGTGGCTGCCTCTGCATACCGGAGGACATGGAGGACATGGTCTGAGTGCGACCAGGGTCCATCATGGACGGAGGCATGGAGGAGGACGAAGTCATAGTCTGAGATCGGCCGGGAGGGGGATCGGAGCCAAATATGTTAGAAAAGGCAGCATCTCGTTGACCGTAGTTATTGTCGCCGTAGCCCCTTTGAGGTGGTCGCTGAGGAGCTCCTCGAGGATCGTAACCGTAGTTGGACATGGTAATAGATACTTTACAAGATGCATGTCAGGACACCGTTGGGATTTAAAGGGAAGCGCTTGACCAGGGGGGACAATATTACCGGCAGTTTGGTGAGCGCCAGAGGCTGGAAGCTCGTTATCAGGCGTATCAACAGCCGACTTCGACGGATGCGCCGCCGTCAGTCGACGCCAATACGTCCCCTTAAGCTAGGGTAATGTTGAGGAGAAAGCGTGGGCGACAATCGTCCGGATGTGCTGCGCTGCGAATACCCTCACGGGGTAGCGCCCGTCGGTGTAGCTGGAGAGGCGTTCTAGAAGGATTTGAGGAGTTGATTCTGTCCAAGTGTCGTGTCGTGATTTTGCGAGTTTGGGCTCGAGGGGGGGGCGTCGGACAAGGCGGCCGGATGAGCAAATTGGCAAATCTCAGGCCTTGATCCCGAGATCGTCGACCGATCGAGGAGAGGACGAACAACGATAGAGATGGCTATAGTAAGCAATGGGCGGTCGTCGTCTCGAGAAGTTTTTGGGGGGTGGCCCTCTAGTGATGCACTTTGGAGGGAGTTGCAGGTTCACGATCCAAGCCAGGCACTGGTCTCGTCGCAGGTAAAAGAGGTAGTAATCACAACCAATCCCAATCCACATGGAGGTACTACTGTACCTACAGTACTGTACAGACCAGAGGACAGGGAGCCAACGGCGGACAAGCCAGTGCTAGGAGATCCACCATAAAACCCACCTGTTTGATGGCGGCCTCTGTGCTTTTTGGGGGTAACGGGGAGGGCAGTGTGGGCGCCGTAGTGCCCAGTGAGTGACTGAGCTACTAAGTTAGTGGATGGGCAGTTAAATTATTTAGTACCACGGTAAGGGGATGAAATATGCTGGGGTACAGTCGTAGTGTAAGAGCATGGATCTCGGCGTTGCACCGTGGATACGAAAAAGAGGGTTTAATATTAGAGAGGGGAGATGATGGTATGGTATGGTATTGTTCAGGAGGGAGAAATGAACGATGGAAATGATCAGCTCTTAATAAGCTAACAAAGTCAGTTACAGATCGGTTGCCTTGTTTCAAGATTGTCGGTTGTTTGGAGTAGCTGCTACGTAGGTACCTACAGTGAATGGTCTCTTCTTGTTTGTGTATCTCCGAGTCATTCAGTTGTCCCTCCATGGTCTGTTACATAGTGTCTGGGTTGATGTACTGATCTTGGGGTTTTCTGTCACAAGTCAAGTCAGGTCTTTCATGAATGTCCTCACTCCTCCTTATAGGTATGGATGGATACTGGGTAGTCGAGGTGACATTGTGTGAGAAAGCCAGAATCAAATTCAATTAAATACGGTACAATAAACGAGGTCTACAGCAATTGAACGTCTTTCGTTAAGTGACTTAAGGGTTATGCCACTAGGGGCCGTTAATTCTTATTTCTAACATTTGGTGCATCCTTTTATTATGCATAGTACGTTTGTCAATTTGATTTGGGTTTGGCAATGAAATTTCCTTGCTACAAACCACAGACGAATAAGTATCCATCCATCCAAGGTCTGCCTTTAAGCCAGTCCCTCATCGTTGAGTGATTAGTACCTACCAAAATCGTTACCATCCTACCAGTGCAACCTTGGAAGACCTCTACTGACACGAGTACACTCGGTAACTTGTGCCTTGACTTCTATGGCACTTACGTCCTAAGAACCTGAACAGTGCCATAAGAGGTTGTGAGATCAGGACTTCAGAGAATCATGGAATACAATACCCATAGAGGCGATAAAACTGAATAAGAACTATTGAATAAGTAATGAACTCTGCCTTTCCCTGGTGATATTCAAGCACCTACCTCAGTACCTACCTAGCTTGGTGGTATCACGTGATTGTATTCCAAAGCCACCCCATCACCTTCTATTGGCTGAACCAACCCACGCCAGTGTGGCTGGCTTTCCACATCAGCTTGCATCTCTCTCTGGTAGCCTTGGACCAGTAGCAGGCTACATCATCATCAAGCTTCCAACTTCAACTCCTACGCCGCCCTTGACCTCCAAGCTGTCGACGGCCGCATTTCTTCACCATGGCAGAATCAGAGCTTGCCCCCAAGTTTGCCCCCTTTATTGGGATGGTAAGTATCTCTCACGTCCGGCTCTGTCGTCGGACTGGAACCAGGGGTGGACGCGATTGCTGATGCGGCGACTTTCTAGGCCGGAATTGCAGCTGCAATGATCTTCGGATGTACGACACTCCATCTCCTCTACGCGACACAACGATCTTGAGAATGAATACTAAACGGCCTTGATAGGTATTGGAGCTGCCTACGGCACAGCCAAGTCCGGCATTGGTATTGCTGGTGTCGGTACCTTTCGACCAGATCTTATCATGAAGGTATTGAATCTATCATCAAGCCGACCAATGACCATTTCTAAAGTACCTGCAGTGTCTGATCCCCGTCGTCATGTCCGGTATCATCGCCGTTTACTCGCTCGTCATCTCTGTCCTCATCGCTGAGGATCTCGACCCTTCCAAGAACTACAGCTTGTTCTCGTACGTCAACGCGCATCCCATCAGCAAATGCGAATACTGATAATAGCAGGGGCTTTATGCATCTTGGATGTGGTATTGCAGTCGGCATGACTGGTCTTGCCGCTGGCTACTGTATTGGAATTGTTGGTGACAGTGGTGTTCGTGCATATATGGAACAGTCCAGGATCTTCGTCGGCATGGTCTTGATCCTTATTTTCGGCGAAGTTCTTGGTCTTTACGGGTAAGAAATGCAACGACGTACTCCATTTTGATTTAATGCTGACTCTGATACAGCCTTATTGTTGCCCTTATTCTCAACACCAAGAGCAAGGGTTAAACGGTACACGATTTTCGCCGCAATCGTACACTCGTTCATTCGACCTTTCCCATGAGATGTCAATATGTATGCTGAGGGAGTTCTACGCTGCTAGCGAGTTTCGGGGATAAACCATTGTTTGTACATCGGGCATGGCGTTACTGGACGTGTAACATATTTTTCAGAGAGGTAGAGGAACGGCGGAGAAGTTGACAGTATTTAGCTTCAAGTATAATTGCTCAGTTTATGCTAACATGATGTTTTCGAGGTTGTGTCAGAATGTCAAGTAATTCTGGAAAGTTCGTTTAACCATTTGAGATTCAAGCTTTCTCATGCGATGCAATTATCTAGCGCTATGCAACCCTACAATTGAAAGCGAGTGACAGAAGAGAATGCTCGACTCACGGCAGATATTTCATGCCGTCTGTCAGAGCTCACATGAAGACCGAGAAACCAATACCCAAATGTCATGCCTCATACCAGTAACCCAATCTAGATCATAACGCCTTGAGACAATGCGACAATGTGCTTCGGGGAAAGCCGCCTATAGCATAGCAATAGCGACCCAGCCCAGCAAAAAGGGCAAAAGAGAAACCAACAAAGGAAGCAAAATCAAAGCAACCGTCGTCCTCCCATACGACGGAAGAGCTTCTTACGACCCCCGACCTCCGCATCTCGACGATAAGAAGCCCAGCTTCTTTGCCGGTCATCCGAGTCTTTCATCCGAGCTAGCCAGTCATTAGCGACACCATACGATTTCTCTATGTTCTGCAAACTTACCCAGAAACCAATCCCAATGACGATCTTCTCGGATCAAAACATCCTCCCCAGTCTCACGTGCGACTCTTTCCTGGCGAGCTCGAGTAGCAGCCACCTCACCAACCAAGTAAGGGTCTTCTAGAGGCCTCGACACGGGTCTTTCTTGTTCTTGTTCGCTGATATCGGTCATGACACGACGAAGGCTGCCTACGTGATCACGCTGTGCCGTCAATCTCCGGTTGGCAACATTCTGGTAGTGTCGAGCGGCGGGGTTGCTGGATACAGATGACCATGTCGCAATACGAAAATTATTCAGATTTGGCTGAGATCGCAAAGGAGCCGCAGGCACTGGAGGCAAGCCAATAGTCTGTTGGCGGGCTGTGGGAGTGGATGTACCGCTGCTGGAGGGAATCATGGAGCTTCTCACGGCTGCTTGAGGTCGAACTGGAGGGGTGTATGAAGGCAAGGTCTCGGGATACGGGTTTATTGAGTGATAGGAGGGAGCTTCCGAGACTGGAACAACGCATAAGTCAGTAAGGCTGATCTCGTGCCAGATTATGGTGCTCTCGCAAGTGATGTCTAGCTTGTTGGTACAAACAGGGCTCATATCCCTGATTGATTGAGCTCATAGCTATGGATCTCAGTCAACTTACCATACGAAGGAGCAGCTGAGCGAATCGAAGCTGTCTCAAAGTCGTCGTTGCTATAGCGGGGGGTAGCGACAGCGCCCGTCATGATGGCAGATGATGGTAAGGGAAGCACAGTTGAGAGCAGAGCGGAAGAGGGGCAGCACAAGACAACTTGAGCATTAGTTTCGAGGGACTATCGGGAAAGCTGCTGTTAAGTAGCAGGATGGGACAAGATGAGACAGCAGCAGAATCACAAGGCAAGCAGCTGGGACGCTTCCAAGGTCTGTGGAAGGTCTGGGTAAGATAAGTGAACTTATTGGAGTGTGCAAGAATGAAACAACAATGGCCTTTTGATCCCAGGATGAAGAAGGCCAAGCTAGCTAAAACAGGGAGGGTCAACATGCCCAGGAGCTTAATGCACGACCGCGGATAAAGATGCAGAGAGATTCCAAGGATGTAGCAAAATGGTGTGGGAAGGAAGCAAGCGAGCGAGCAAGGTGAATAGGCGCAAGACGGCGTAAATGATACAAGAAAGCTAGTGGTCAACGGGATACTTCGGGGAGGTACCAAGTTCAACCGGGGGCCAAGGCCTGGGCTGGGCAGTCGTATCGCATCGTGGCGTGGGAATCCAGGCGTGGAGGTTGCAAGGGGGACTGAGATGCGGGGACACGTGAGAAAAGACACCGACGATGATGCTGTGGAGGACATCCGGCAGCACCATGACGCGTTCTGCTGAAGGTCAGATAGAAGCAAAAACTCTGTCGCTTGCTCGGCATTGCATTGTCGAGCAAGTTGTGTGTGTGTTTGTAACGCAAACTCTCATCCATATGTGCCTTTCTCTATGATCGCCACAACTCCAACGAATGTGCCCGAAGGGTGCACGAAAGCATCAAAAGGATGCACTGTGACATCCCTTTTTAGGGACAACCATCAGCGAGCTCCCCTGAAGACGTTCGGGCGTTTTCCCTAGTAGGAATAACGAGCTTCCACAGATGCTTCGATACGGTGATAGCGGGGTATACGGACAGCTTGCCGGGTCGTGAGGTACGCCGGCGAGGCCTCGGGGGGGGTTAGGTAGGTATTCTACCCACCGTGAATGGCGGGGTTGTTGGGCTGTGCTTGCAGGGGTGAGACCGTGAGGGACAGGACAGGACTGAGATAGAGATTCAGAGAGCCAATCGATAACAAGGCTTCAGTCTTGACGGTTTCGAATTTCCATGGCAAAAGCCGGACAAGTAGCGTAACTGACGGAAGCCAATGTTGTACGGTCACCAATCCGGTTTTGTTTTTGTTCAAGGCAGAGGCAGCATAACATACATCCATGGTTGGGCTGTTCGTAACTTCTATTGTGATAGTGGAGCTGTATGATGTATTTGACGATGAGCTTGCGTTTTATTACGGAGTAGTCCGTACAAACCAAGTTTGTTTCCGTTTGATCTTGTTGCGAAAACCACAGTTTCTTAAAGTTGCCGATCTCCCTAACCGCTGCGAACCGCATGGTCGGGCCGGCCTATGATACTAGACCTGGCTATTATTTTGGGATTGTTCAATTGCGCTATGTGACCAAAAGTATGTATTCAACCCTGTGCAGCGAGCAACGACAACACCATCACTTTGGAACTTCTGCAGTACTAGACTCGATTAGACTAGACCAGTCGTCCCCACATGCATGTGTTGATGTCCTGAGTCGATGTATTTGAGAGTACTGTACTGGGCAACTTGGAGAGTTGGTGTCCTGCTGCCTCCTTAACCTCGCACCAACTCACTCGGTGGGCATTCGAGTCGGCTTTTTGGTGTTGCAGAGAATGGTTGATCCAGCGCGGTGGCTTGGATGATCATCAGACAATTGAAACCCTAAACTCATGACTCTTGTTTGGCACATCACAAATGCAGGAACATCGAGACGCCATGCTACGATATTCTTCGCGCCAGGGACTTGTTAAAAGCACTATTGAATATTCCCCGCCTTCTCTTGTACGGAGTGAGCCCACAGACTAAATTGGGTTATCTTACAAGACGCCAGCCGAACCGAGTATGTTTCTCCAGGCTTCAAGACTCCGTCGGTTGAATTTAGTTGGGTTTAGTTGTACCTCAGGGGTAACGGCACGGTTCGCACCGAGATGGCCATTGAGCACCTCGAAATGGGTGTCTTGCCCCCAATTTGGGCGTAATGTGCATGCTGTGCTTGGATACAGATAGATAGAGGGCGGTGAGAGCGTTCTGCTGACGTGCGTCAAGGGGTGCCCAACGTAGGAAGCATAGGGCTATGGATTCTGGATGGTTGGACCCTTGAAATCGACGGGCTAGCCACTGTGCCTCAGGTGCCATTGTCTCTTCTTATGGCGACAGGTTGAGAAATATCGTACTTGGGTAACATTTTTGTGATGGTGTTTGTGCCAAAGATCGGTGCCAAGTTGCTTACTTTTTCCTCTCTTGCATCCTCGTCAAGGTACAGTGTCTGGAGTTGGTTTGCATGGGAAAATCGCAGTTGAACAAGTAGAGATGATGGACGTTCCACGATATTTGACGATAGTAGATACTAGTACCTAGGAGGTAAGATATGGATGGCGCCTATGAATAAATAAGGACCTAGCTACCTAATTTAGTGGAGATGGCATCCATGGCATGAATGCCTGCATACTGGATACCTACTAACATATGTAGTAATGCTGACCTTTCGAATGCTATCACATGCATGCAGTGGGAAATCCTGTGTCTGGAGCCTTCTTCAGTTCCATGCCGAGCCTGATTAGTCAATCCCTCCCTTATCTCTAAAAGATCATCGCATCTACAAGAGAATTCTCGGTGTCTTCTATCCCAATAGCTCTTGGCCCGAAAGTGTAGAATACCAGTTCTATCACCATGGATCTGACACAAATCGCTCTATCGCCTGCTCCATTTACCTAGTTCCTGAAATGGTCACCAACCACTGGTGAGAAATCTTTAAGATAACTTTATCGATCTATTCTTCAGCGAGAGTCAGCACAAGTAGTTAGTCCAGGTGTTTCTTAAGTACATATTTGTACTAACTATTTGGTTAAAAGCTTGTTTGAAAACATTACGATAAATAAGTTATCCTTTTACACAATGCGAGCAGGTAGTTAGTAGTTATAAACGTAAATGGGTGTGTTGGTCTCAGTGTTACACCCTCCGGTGGGCAGGTCAGCTGAAGAACAAGGTCAGCCTCCCTCCCTGATAATAACAGCTATCACAACTTTCTGGCCCTTTCCTTACCCTGCCAGATGATTTGTTTTGATGGGTACATAGAATCTTTATCTCGACAAGGAACTGACGCCTTCAACTCGGACAGGTTTCATATACAACTAGCCAATGCATGGGCTTGACAGTAACAATCTGTTGTACACGGAGGATCTCTTCTCATGATCTTAGGAAATTGCTTGGTGGATATCCAAGCCTCGAAGTCCATGTGCTTTATTCTGGTGTTCCCTGCGAACCTTGGCCTAGGACCATCTACCTCAGGCTTCCCTCTACTGCTCTCAACTGCTTCTTGTGGATAGGTGTTTTATTTAGCCCTCGGCTAACAGAGTTTCATACTACGTTGTTGCCGCTTCGACGATGTATTATGTCTCTTCGCTGGGAACTGTTATATACCTACATTGTCAATCTGCCGATGGGGGACTTGCGGGCTGAGAGTTGACAAGGTAAAAGTCGACTCGAATCTGGCTGGCAAACCAATGCAAAGATAGCAGATGCTCAGAGGGTAGTTTATGTAGGTACCTAGGTACTCTAGGCATTCTTCTTGTTCAATGTAAGTAGGTATTCAATGGTTGAGAATAAGAAGAGTCTGCATTGAGAGAAGCGCTCAGGGGAAGGCTGTCGAAGGTGGAAAGAGCTTAGCAAGCAAACAGACAATAAGAAAATAGAAGGAATAACCTGTCAGATAATAGCTCACTTTCTTACTCGCCGCATGTTTTGAAGACAATAAGAGGAATTCAGGTACGGCCATTAATTTGCGGGCTGCCAGTTGCTGCTGCCTGAGGAGCCAGGTGCTTGACACTGGCTGCCAGCCGTCAAAGCTGCTTCCGCAAGTAGCTTCCTCAAAATTAAGACCATTCGTGACGCAATTCCGTCTCTTTAACTCTCATCTCAATTTCGTTCTCATTTCTCCGCATCGACTTCTCCTAAGTACTTCAACCTCACTTCCTCCAGCATCGCGAACAACTTCAACCCGACCCTCCTATACAAGGGGAACTCGAGAGCTACACACCCCAACACAACAAAGGCTGTTCCTGGTGTATTTATCCAAGCTCTGCCGGTCTTCTCAAGACTTCAAATGCGCCTGAAAGAGCACCATGTTCTACAGTCACGAGAGTAAATAGCACTATAGGCTCGAATTTCTCTCCAGCAAGCTAACATGAAACCTAGTTCTCAGTAATACCCAATATGGTGTTGCTACCATCTGGTACGTCTCAAACACTGATCAGTCATCTCCTAGGTAAAGCCCTCACTTATACGTTCAACTAGGCTCGTCGCTACTGTAGGAAAGAGCAGCCAGAAGCGGCTGACCCGCAAGGCAATCCAAGGCGTCGACGTCCCAAAGGCATGCGAGACAATCATTGACCCGGGAGCTCCTTTAGCTCTACGCCTTCAAGGAAATCTCCTTTATGGAGTCTCTCGTGTGTATTCTCAGCAATGTCATTATGTTCTTTCAGATGCCGAAAAGACACAATCCAACATGATGACATTCTTTCGTGCCATGAACACAAATGAAACAGATCCAAGCGCTGGCAAGGCAAAGTAGGTGAAAATAAAAGGCCCTTTGTTGGACTATATCTTTCTTTGTGACTAACATCACTCTTTCAAGGCGACATCAGATCACTCTTCAGGACGACCCGTCCTTTGATCCTTTGTCAACTGTGCCAAAACTAGACCTTTTGGCCAGTGTCGACGACTTAGTTTTCCTTTCAACTCAATTGTCGACACAGAACAATGTCTCCCAGATGACCCCCTTGACCCAAGGTACCAGTTCTTCTGGTCGCGGAAATTCACTGTTGAACTTCGATATCCCACAATCTTCTCACTCTGGTCGGAGTTATCGCCTTCCAACTGACCTGGACCACGATTCTCCTTTCGCGAAGCCTCTTTATACACAAGAACCTCTAGAAGAATTCAACCCTCTTGGTGAAGATATGGCAAACATGCCAGGCCTCGATCTTAATTTCGATGCTGATGGTAACCTCATTGATTTTGGCGACCTGGGGTTGGAACTTCCTGCTCTCCCCGGAACTCCAGCATATCAAGAACAACTCCAAATTCAAGCCGCCGACGCAGCCAACCTCGACACCAACAAATGGCAAGACGCAGGCGATAACGTAATCATCATGGGAGAGGACCCTCTGCCTGACGCTGAGCCCTTTCCCAGGCGCCCAACTGCTACAAAACTCAACTCCGAGGCCGAACCGACCTCTGAGTCGACTGAGATTGTGGAAGCTAAAGCACCCCTGCGACGGGGAAAGCCACGCCGGAAACACCAGATGATTGATGGAAGGGATTATGTAACTGCAGCCGAAATTCGAGGCTGGAGTGCGAATTACCTGGACAACATGAAAGCCAATCTCAAGTCACATCGAACAACTTCAACCACTCAAGCCCGCCACAACGCCAAAGCCATCCTTTTTGACAACGGGCTTGCGGACGTAGCTAAAACACCGCTGTGCCCGGCTCATCCCCTAGCTGAAAGGTTTTCCGGCATGTCTCTTCTGGCGCATCTTCAAGGACGAGATCCTGAGCAAGAATCAGACTTTCAACAGCGTGGCCGTCGTCGTACCTCAGCAGAGGCTTTCCCGGATGCACAAGTCGAAGATCGAAATACCCGCCAGAAGACTGGGGCCCAAAATGATGGCGATGAGCTTGGGCGCGGCCTTAACGATGACATAGGTGCAATTATGTTTGGGGAAGACCTTGCCCCTGAGATGGGATTGGACGCAGCGGGAGGCCTGGAAGACCGCCACTCATCTTCGATGGCTCCTTGGAGTCGTCCTCCTTCGATTGCACCTGGATCCTCTCTTCGAGGGCACGGGAGTGTACAGAAGAAACACCCAGCTCCGAGTCCACTGCACCGCCGCGGTAGTGCGGTGCTCTCTATTGAACGCTTCAGCGATATTCCCGACCTTCCTCACAATTTTGGCGACCTAGCAATGCTACACTCAGACTCTTCAATGGGGGACGAGGGACTTGTGGGTGACTTTGGTTTTGCCAATGGTCAAGACACACAAGACTCTGGTATTATCGATACTTCTGCCCTTGACTTCTTAGGTTACGCTACTACGCGCGCTCGAGAAAAGGGGTACACTCGGTCCCGGGATCGAATTGATTGTCGCTGGATTGATTTCAAGGCACTCACCGCGGAGCTCGACGATCCGATCAGTACAAAAAGGTTTGTTTCAGAGGCGTTTATGCACGTTCTTGTTCTTGCCACTAAGAACGCCATTGCCGTGGAGCAAGAAGGCATCGCGGACAATGAACCTTTTGGTACTATCCGCATCGGTCTCACACTTCTCGAGCAAGACGACGAAATGGCCGATGAGCTGGCCTAGGTTTGTTCTGCAAACTGAAGGGGAACATATTCACAGAAACATGGTCTCCATATATGCACCACAAGCATACTCTTGAAATGGACGACTTGAAGGGGACATAATTCTACGATTTTAAGCGGTGTTGCCGGGTTCACTTTCATGGGAAACAGGAATCAGTTTTTCTTCTTCTTTCCTTTTGGAGTCATGGGGAATTTTCGCCGAAGGCAATATGGGGGCAATGAAACAACAAATACCTGGGAAATGGGTACAGGTGTACATAGCAATTTCGGAGGGTCAGATAGAGCATCAACTGGTATTCAACATGGGACATGAGATATGGGCAATTTGCGATGAAGGCGCATCGCTTTCGTTATCCAAGAAATTAGAGATTAAAATTAAAAATGGTTTATTTCAGTGCTATCAGTCATCTATTCGTAGAACTCATCATCTGATCCAGGCTCTCTATCTTCAAATACCATGTATTCAAGAGCATCGGCGCATCCAGAGTTGACAAACTTCCAAGCCTCATGGACAGTGTCTAGGATGGAGTCATCAAATGCGAGGCCCTGTGGTGTGGTAGAGAACGTAACAATGTTTCCGTCGATGCTCAAGGATTTTGTTCCGTCACCCTGTTCATAGTATAGCTGGTAAATGGACGAAGCCACGTCCTGACCATTCGGGACAGCAGACAAAAGGGAGGAAAGGGTTTTCTCTAAAACCGTTTTCGCATACGGGGTACAAACGGTAGTGAGATATATGACAACTATTTGACTTTCGTTAGCACAACTATTCCTAGAAGATATGAAGAGAACAATAGTCAAAGAAAAGAAGGTGCATATCAGGTTGTCAGAGATAATGATCGTCATTAGGGTTCAGACAATGTAGATAAGTATTCGGTATGTGAATCATCATAACACCAATAGGAAAAGAAAAGGAAAAAGAGGGATTTAACTCACATTGTCCAGAAGGACACTCCCCAGTGTCGCTTGAGTGTACCATGGCATAGATTGGGAACTCCGAAGAGCTTTCACCTTCGGGGACCGAGCCTGCTGGGAAGGCGACCACAGCAACCGCAGGCACAGGAGCGCCGTCGGTAGGTATTTCAAAGAGCGAAGACATGTTCGACTTTGTCACTGCTGTGAGCCTACTGATCCGAGGACCATCGGGGTCAGTCGTTTCGGCACCTTGAATCACCAATTTGGCCTTGACATCAATATCGTTCGTAAACGAAAGCTCAAGGGGAGGTTCGCCTCCGTCGGACTCCGGCCGCTGCAAGTTCTTAATGCCAGAACCTAGCATATAGATTGCACCGCCAACAGCAGCGGCTCGGCAGCCCACTTGAGCTACCTCTGATAGTCCACCCCATTTAGGATAGACTGCAGCAAAGCCAGGACCAAAGACACCCATTGAGGTCAAATGTCTACTGATTGCAGTCAATCCGTCTTTGACTGATATCTTACCATCGTGGCTCAGAGTCAGTGTGATGATGTAGGACTGCAGAGCCGCATCAAGTTTGAACTCAGAAGCCAAAAACTGTACCAGCTCCTCATCAGCATGTGGCTGCCAGGTATCGATTTGAGGTTCAGAATTGAAATCAAGCACAAACTTGAGGAACTTCATCAAGGACCGCTTGGACCGGGCTGGAATGGACTTGTCGGAGAAAACATCTTCGCGGGTCGAGGGTATCCGACTGAGCGAGGGTACAGTCGTCGAATCCGGAGAGGGCCGATAGATGTAGAAAGAGCCAACAGCGAGGAACTCGATTTGGCGGAACGCTTTCGAATCGACGAGCTGGGTAACCAGCTTTGACCGTGAGTGTATCAGCTGGGGCGCAAGAGCCAAGCTGTAGGCCCGCGCTGAACCCAAGGCATCTTCATCTCGCTTCGCTTCCGCAGCAGAGAACAACCGAGAAGCATCAGCAGATCGGTTCTTTTCCGCCCATTCATCAGCCTCTTGGAGACTGAAAGCGGCTTCGCTACCGCCATAAAAGGGGTTGGGATCGACATGAAGTATGTTTTTGCCTGAACGCGACAAAGCTCTTCAACAAAGAAGGCTGGGTCAGTCCGACCGAGGCGACATCTCGACGATGGAATCCAAAGCTTACAGGGCGAGGAGGGACTGTTGTAGCCCAGTGCCGCTGATCACTACATCCCATAGGGTGTCTGAGAGGGATTCCATGGTTGAGGTAGAGATTGTTAGGGAGAAAGGAAGGGAAAGGAAGAAAAACTGGCCTGCCCTTTTTATGATGCGCGAAGATGAAGAATATTTCAGGTGGGGCAGGGTTGCTAAGCAGCTGGGGTCCTGGATGGTAAATACCTAATGGAAATCATGTGGTCTGTGCGTGGAGGCTGGTAGTAATGAAAAGGATTGGCCGATATTTTCCTTTCTTCTTCTTCTTCTTTTTTTCCTCATCATCCGCTCAGCCCTTTACGCAATATCTACCTCTCCTGGCGGAATATTGCTGCGGCGTGGTAGTTTCATTACTATTCACTTTATGAGTGGTAGAGCAAATTGTCTTCCGGTATCTCCTGCCCTAGAATAAAGTCTGAAAGGGTGGGTCGAATGGTATTGACACATTTCTTCTCCAATGCATGACACTGTAGTAAAATCATAGCATGAAACAATCAGGTTCAGGTATCTGTCTATTTATTGGGGTATCATTAAACTATGATTGCGCGATGGCGGCACTGAATTGTTCCCATCGCTTAGTAGCCCAGCCAAGGAATTGCTCTGATGTGAGGAACTGAGGAGTCAAGGCCGTTCCTCCATGCTTTGAGAGGGACAAAATCTTGACATTGCCATCCTTGCAGTCCACCACAATTGTCACACTCTCGTCGCAGAGTGACTCTTCCAGCCTATCAGGGTCGACGAGCATCCAGAACTCGCCATCAGTAGGTCGGTCGGTTTCCTTGCCAGTGAAAACGACTGCTGTGCAGGCGATTGGGATGCTGTTGATGCTTAGAGACTTGGATTCTTTACGGGAGCAGACGACCATCTCTCTGTCCATATCGAATCGTGCTCCAGGAAGCTTTGTGTCTCGGAGTGCGGCCATGGTGGCAGCCCAAGCAGCGTCCAATGGGTTTCCATCGAATGAGATAAAGAAGATATCGATGTAGAGCACCCAGTAAGCCACAACAGACCGGTTCTCGTTGGCAGTGTCTATATCATCCTCTTCCATACGATCTTCAGCGGCTTCGAGATCTTCCAACGATGTTGTGTGCCATATTCGCAGGTCTTCCGGCTTAATAACCTTGGAGCTGTGAAGGAGAGAGTATATCCGTGTGCTGAGAGTTTGGGCAAGAGTGCTTGGTGGTCCACCGGGAAGAAATTGAGGGGCGCATCCTGTAGCAAGCTCGATGTTTGGAACCAAGAGGTCGTACTCTTTCAGCTCTGTTTCGGTATTGGAGGCACGATAGCTCGGGATGTTTTGAGTCAGGATAGTCTCTGCTCGTACGCCGCAGATGACAGTGGTGTCGCCCATGCGTACAAGAGCGCTTCCATTTGCATGCGATAAGCTTGAGGCGTTTACTGTTGGGACTCGTACCTCGTCTGAGGCTCGCCCATTGCTTCGGGCTGGGCGTACATCGTTGGTAGGCTTGAGGTTGGCAAGCAGATACGGGTGAGGTGAAAGCTTGGCAAAGGTAGATCGAGTGAGGCCGGCATCGGACGCCATTTCTTCCAGTACCGGTGATATCTTTTCGTTTTATTCCGCGAATTGAGAAGAAAGAAAAAACTGAACCTGGTGTGGCGGTCGAGATTGTTGACCAGGCCTGATGTTGAATCAATGATGAAAAGTTGTAGACATGCTCGCAGCCTCGTGGGGTCGTCGGTGGGGACATGTCTTTTTTGCAACCAGTCAGAGGGTATCATTTTACGAGGCTGAGGTTATCCAAGCTTCCATTTCCATGCTCCATTGACAGACATAGGGTAGGCAACCATCGAACAGTTGAATTTATAACTGATGCGTTAATAATATCCATTGTCATGGGTTATTTTCTGTTTTAACATACAGTTATAATTCAATTCATAGCCTACGTGCACATTCAAGCGTGTTCCTAACTGCGTACTTTCATAGCACTTGATATCAGGTTAGGGTATTTCTGGACATCATCTGAGGTTGCAGAAATTCTGTTGCTCGACTTTTCTTCATTCGACTTAGTTTTCTGTGCCCACTACCCACTTGGAAGTACGACGAGGAACACGACTTTCAAGGTTCGGATCGTCATCATCAACAACAAACCATCATCACTTACACCGACAGATCGTCCGACAGGAGGCATGGCAAAAGCGACCAACATTCTACAGTGCATACAAATGAGAGCTGGGATCCTTTGTTGGCCCCCTCACGTCATGGCATCGCTGTTTAATCCCGCTGCGGTCCGCAGCCACTGTGCATGAGAGGCGACTTATCACCAACAACAGTCTTGTGCTTGTGCGACTCGCCTTAGGTGTATGCCGTTTGGCCGTCACATCGAACGATGGAGCAACATTGATAAGAAATTGTTCCTGACCCATCTTATCGCACTCGGATGATTCCTGACCCCTTTGAGCCTCCAATGGCCGAGAAGAGCAAGGGAATTCTTGAATGAGGTCAAAAGCTTTCCTAGCAGATAAGCTAGGTACTGTATCTAGGTACGGATACATGCACGAATTGAAGTGCGCATGCGCTTAAAACCCCAGGGAACTAGACAATGTCAATAGCGAATCAAAGCTGATCTGTTACCGCCCGCTGACAACCCGCCTGAAGAATCGCGGCGTCACTAGACCAATCAGGGCAGCCTATCGCATCTCATCACCATCACAGCACAGCGTTACACTTGAATGCTCCACAACCGACCTACAGTACAGTCAGTCTAATGGCTGCATCTCTTGCTCTTCCGCCATCCGGCCCCCAATCCATTCATTGCCCAAGAAGAGTTACCCGTCTTTTTGGAAGGTTGGGTCCAAGTTCAAGTTCCAGGAACAGCTTGCCCAGACCGATCGGGTCTTTTGGAGCGTCCAATCCCAAGCCATACTCAGACGCTCATCTTTTCCACCCTCATGGTTGAACCAACGGTTATCGAGAACTTGACCACCAAGAGCTATATCATCACAGAATTAATCTCTCGTCTCGTACAGCACGCACTAGCCATGATGATGCTACCTTTAGCGCTCGTCACGCTGTTGTTTCAATCAAGAAAGGATTTCATGGTAATTAATAATTTACTACATGGAAAGAAGCAAGAAACATGATCCTGGCTATCATCAAGATCCCTGATCCAACATGTAGTACTCGAGCTCCATCCTGGTTCCTGACCCTTGAAAGAATCGACCTCCCGCCATCGTGTTTCTGCCTTTCTGGACCGTGGGTTTCTACTGTACTTCTGCATGTCACCCACCTTGATCACTCCGCCTGCAACCTGCGTCTGTTTCTATCAACTGTGCCGGCTCGCGGCTGTGTGACAGCCGGCTGATCCACCGTGGGGAGACGGCATTTCAACAACCAGCCAATATCAGAGCTCCGTCAGCCGCTGGCCCCTTGAAGCTCTTTGGCCACCGTTCACAATCATATGTACATATGCTGTATGTTGACTCGTTTGCTGCACGCTCTTCCCGCACGTCAATCTTGAAATCCACTTTCAATTCCCTAACTTCCCTACCCCTGCCCAGAGTGACAAGCTTGCCGCCGCCATATCACAAGAGACACCCACCATATGCAGTGCATTTGTTAGTACTTTTCCTGCTGAGCCTTAGTTCTGCAGCTCTACTGTTCTCCGCTAAACGGTGAGGATCTGATCGTCTGAGGCCATATATTCGGCCGCATGCCCATTGAGACTCCACTGTAGCTTCCGCCTTTAAGACCCTGCTTCCCAACACCTTAGGACAAACCGGCAGAGTTCTTTTTGTTTACCATTTCGATGTGTTATTTGTCTTTGCCTTTGCAGGTTTGATGAAATAATTTGGTATATCTGAGGGCCAACTGATAGTCTCATTCGTACATACTCTACCGGCTTGCGATCTAGCGACTTGGATTCTTCGCCTCACCAGAACTCATACAGACCAACATACAATATCGCCTAATGTCGAATTAAAAGTGTCTCTTGCGCGTTGTCGCCAACTTTTTATAAAGCTTACTGGAGTTTCAACGCTGGTCGAAATGGCTCCCAACTCAAATATCCGCCACACCCTCGAAGAGGCCGCAAATAACATCTCAGGTCTAGTCAAGCGGATTTCTATACCCTTGACACCGACAAGCCCGCCGGGTCTCGTTCAAGCACATACAATCGATCCATGGGAGAAGTCGGGGAAATATGGTCGAGGATGGTCCTACTTTGCGCTCGCCTTGATGGGCACCGTGCTCATCATGCGCGTTTGGCATTTTTGGCAAGACAAGATTCGACAAGCTATTTATAAGCAAGAAGTAGAGGAGCATTATCAAAACCTCTACAATGCTGAGATTGAAGCCACATCTGGAATGAGAAGTGGTCAAAGTCAGCACTTCTTCCCTGAAGGCCACGACGCGATGGGCGAGAAGCCCTTCCGACCCAAGGCGCACTTCTCTTCTGTTAACATCATCAATGACACGCTGGCTCTGTTTCGATGGATATTCTATCGCCCCATTCCAGACTTCGTATGGGGAAAACGCCGAGTCACATTCTCCTCTCTGGCAGTTCTCACCACTGTCTTCGTCACTCTTGTCTTTGTGGTGCTCTATTGCTTCCTGCAACAACCTCTCTACTGGCAGAGCATTCAGTTTGGGTCACCTCCGCTGGCTATCCGAGCTGGCATGATCTCTATCGCTTTGACCCCCTGGATCATTGCGACCAGCATGAAAGCAAACCTACTTACCACTATTATTGGCATTGGCCCAGAGCGGCTGAATGTTTTCCATCGATGGGCAGGTTATTTGTGTTTGCTTCTATCACTTATTCACGCTATCCCCTTTTATATCCAGCCTGTTTGGGATGATGGTGGTATGGAAGTTTTTCAACGCCTGTTTCCTGGTGGTAGTGGCATCATCTACGGCACAGGTATTGCCTGCCTTGTTCCCCTTATCTGGCTATGCGTCGCCTCACTTCCTTTCATCAGGAGGACAGCTTACGAGGTCTTTGTGGTTCTCCACGTTCCAGTTGGAATGGTTTACGTCGGTCTCCTGTTCTGGCACACAAAGAATTTCCTCATGTCCTGGGCATATCTCTATACAACGATTGGTATCTGGGCCTTTTGCTATTTCTTGAGGCTTTTCAAGTTGAACTGGCTCAAGCCCTGGCGCATGTCTTTTATGGTTGGCGATGAGGCAGCCATTACTCTTATGGCCGAAAATGCCATCAAAGTCACTATCCCAACACAGATGAAGTGGAAGCCTGGCCAATACGTATACTTGCGAATGCCTGGGATTTCAATCTTCGAGAACCACCCCTTCACTATTTCTTCCCTATGTAGCGATGATTTCCCATCAGAGTACGGCGAGCAGTACCGTGACTGCACCTTGGTTTTTCGACCCTACGGCGGATTTACACGCAAGGTGCTGGACACTGCCATCGAGAAAGGACCTTTTCATACTTATCGTGCGTTCCTGGATGGCCCTTACGGTGGCATGCGCCGCGATCTTGCTGCCTTCGACACCTGCATTCTTATCGCAGGTGGGAGTGGCATCACAGCACTCGTGTCACAGCTTCTCAACCTTATCAAAAGAATGAGAGATGGTAAGGCTATTACCAAGAAGGTTGTGGTGGTCTGGGCTTTGAAGCGACTGGAAGCTATGGACTGGTTTAGGGAGGAACTGCGGATCTGCCGCGAGGCCGCTCCCCCAGAGAGTGTTACTTGCAAGTTCTTTGTGACCTCGGCTGTAAGAGCGCGCCCAAACATGGACGGCGCAAGCCCCTTCAACCAGAACAATCCGAATGGCCCCAACGGACCCAGAGCCCTGAGCCACATGTTCCATGATAAGCTGGATGGATTTGTCGCGGGTATCGCCTCCAAGAGAAACTCGGCCCTGATCCAATCTGAGGCTCAGGGAGACCCGGAGCGTGAGCGCGAGCTTCGTGCTGAGGATGAGGACCGCATTACTGCTCTTCCACAGCAAAAGTATCTCCAGCCTCATTCGTTCCCACCTCCACCCCCAGGACCGCCTCCCACCAACCGGGAGGAATCTCTCCGAAGGCTTGAAGGGCATGGCTATCCTGAAGATAAGAAACCTCCGATCGACGATGTCGATGATTCTACAGTGAACGATGGAGAATTTCACTTCAGACCCATGAAGAATGACAATCCTCCTCAGTTCAACTACGCACCTCGATCACCTCAGCGACTTCCAGAATCGTTCCCTACCGAGGAAGAAGCATTCCCGGTGCGAGCTCCGGAGCTTGCACATCTTAGGACGGCCAACCCTGAGGCCGGAAGAACACGACCTACATCCACTTTTGGACCACCATCTGGCTTCGATTTTGGGTTCCCGCAAACCCCAACTGAGTTCCAGAAGAGTCTGATGCGATTTGCGTTCCCAGTGCCTCATCAGATCGATGGAGGCTGGAGCGTCGAGTATGGGCGACCAGACCTGGGCTACATGCTCAAAGAATGGGCAACCGGAGGTGCTGATGGACGAGGTATTCTCGGCCGACGCACAGCTGTATTCGTTTGTGGTCCGCCAGCCATGAGAGTTGGTGTTGCTAACACGGTAGCTCGGCTCCAGGCAGAGATCTGGGGCGATGATGAGCTAGAAGAAATCTTCTTACACACAGAGAACTACGCTCTGTAGGAGGTCGATAGCACTGGATGCACGTAATTTGGGGGAGGCTGTAATTCTATAAGTTGGTGAGGGAAAGACACGAAGCGGAACAAAGAGATACCATGAGCGTTTTGAATTTTGATGACTTAGTATACCTAGTAACTACCTACCTTAGTACATATCCGCACCTTAAACGATGTAAGGTGCACTTAGCTGGAACATGTGGCTATCGAGCCTGAACTATATAATATCCATCTATGGAATATTCACTACTACCTATTATGAAAATTCCTTCTGTCAAAAGTCTATCTGGTCCCGTGATTGTAAGAGAAGACATGGCATGATGGTATTCATGACATATGGGGAAGAATATAGAAAGTGACCATAAGGGTTCACGAGAATGCCCCTCCCCCTCTGCCCCTCTTACAATGGAAGTCATGATGAGGCAAGGCGTTTAGAAGGTCGTGATTGGGGAATTGGATCAATTGAGGACCTTGGGGGTTGCAAAGTGACTGTGGTTGCCCATTTTAGTAGGTATGATGAAGGAAACAAGCACCTTGATGGGTTCCCTTTGCGCTTCAGTTACGATGCGCCCAACGGCCTAGGTAGGTACCTAGGTAGGCAAGTCACGTCAAGTCAAGCCTTGAATCAAAGAGGTCCTCAAAAATACAACATCTCTTTCAACTCTTGATCATTGATTAAAATCCTTCTTCACAATACTCTCGCCTCCGAATACATACATACTCTTCGTCGGTTTCCTTTATTGTCAAGTGCAGTATCGCCATCATACTTCTACGATCACTTACACCCTACGCACCATCTCGAACACTACCCCAAGCCTCGAATTCGATAATCAACAACAATGTCAGCGTGGCCCGAGACAGATCTTGAGAAGATGACCAAGGGATGGTCTAAAGCCATGGAGTTCTCCAAAGCCCGTCTCCAGCGTGTTCATGATCTTGCAGAAGACCAACTTGACGATGCCATCAAGGCAGGCCACTTGGTTCTCGAAAACGTTTGCCTATTCATGCACGCCTGCGTAAAGCGCGGCCAGTATCGGTACGGATTTCCATTAGAGAGAGATTGATCGTCAGCTAATCAATCGTATAGCCCTCCCCTTGGATTTTGGCAAGTTCTCCATTCCGAGTACGGCATTGTTGTCTATCCTTCTGCATGGCAAGAAGACATAAATATTCCCGGGATGGGCATAGACGTGACCTTCACAGAGGCATACCATGGTCACATCAGTAAGTTACCATGCCCTTACAGTTAACCGTCTGAACCTATTCCTATCTTTACTTACACAAATAATAGTGATGTATGGTGGATCACGCACCAAATACCCTCCCCGCTGCCCATTTGAGTTTATGCAAGAACCTCCGCCAGTCTACCAGAAGGAAACACCTAAGATAGAATCATGATGGGAAGACGCAAACCGAGCTGATTTAAGGGCTCGGATATCTGACATAGCACAACGATCGTGGGTTTTTAGCGGGTGGGTTTGGCGATGGAAGTGCGCCTGGAGTATGGGTTTAAGTAGTCGAGGCATAACAGTCTGGAATGCCGCAAAAAAGTCAAAGACGCAGAGTCGCAATCTCAATTTCAGCGAACGAATATTTATAGTCTCAAAGAACATCAAAAGGAAGAGTGAATTCGTTTCCATGTCCGTCGGGGTGTCAGAAGAATTGGCCGTCGAGAGTATACTATGTAAGAGACGAAATACTTTGGTCATCTTATGATGCCGGCTTAGGCCAGCGTTTAGGCTGCTTTGTTTCTGTACCCTAAGCCTTAGAAGACAACTATTCTGCATGTACTGTATAAACATTACGTTTCACGCTGTCCCACAGCTCCATCTCTGTTGGCTCTCCAGACTCCCTCCTCACCTTCGAACTCTTCCCGTTTCCATACCTCAACCTTATTCTTACACTCCTCTAACGCTTCTTCACCAGCTCTCCATGCTGCTTGTCGATGCGGGGACGATACAGCGATCAAGATGCTCTCCTTGCCGATAGGAACAGCACCAAGGCGATGGATCATAGCTACCCCACGGAGACCATGCTTATCACGAATGTCCTTTGCAATGGCAAGCATAGACTTTAGAGCACGAGGGCGGTATGCTGTGTACTGTAATTCCTTGACTGGTTTTCCTGCAAAGTTATCGCGGGTGGTTCCTGTTATTGAGTTAGACTTGCAAGAACAAACAAAAGAAGATAGCAAATGCGAGAGCTTACCTGCGAAGAGGACAATAGCGCCAGCCGAGGGACTGCGTACACGGTCCATAATGGCTTGGGCATTTAGGTGATCGTGTGTTAGAGCGACGTAGCAGTCCTGGTCGGTTTGTTCCCAGACATCTTGAGTATTTTCTGTGTTGGCCATTTTTGGAATGATATGTAGGTAGGTTAGTAGGTAGTAGGTAAGTTATAAGTTTATCTCTCAGTTTCTATGAGAGTATCGAGACCTCAAATTCAAACTATACCATTGTGGGTGCTACGCCCGTAACTTGTCTTGAAGCAAAAATAGACATGCACTATGAACTATTGATCTTGTAAGATAGATCGGCCTTACCTGATAGTTTATACGAGTACTAATATAGAATTAATTGCTGATGCTACAGGTAGTCGTACTTGAACGTTGCTAACATGGATCGCGCTGTAAATGACTAAGCCCCACCTGACGTAGGTAGACAGGTACGGTACGGGTGCGCCTTGACTTTTTCCAACTTTGATTCCCAAAATCTTTCTTATCTCACTCGTACAGTTTGACTCCTTTATGAAACCAACTCCCTCTTTTGTTTTCGCCTCCGAGGAAAACTCTACAAGCTGAACTGACCGTGCACGACGACCACCACATGCGATCCTCCGATCGCTCGAGGGACGACCATCAAAGAATGAATAGTAACGACGAATACCAAGACCGAGACGCCGGCTACCGATCGCGGCAGGGTAAACACATAACCCGCGCCTCAGGCGGAGATGGGGCATTCGAGAAGGACCTCCATGGATGATATGAGCCTCGTAGCTAACTTCCCTACGGGACGGCGAGATCATTCCAGATCTCCACCCAAGCAAGATTTCCACGACGATTCTCGAGGAACAGACTCTCGGTACCGGGACAATGATGATTACGATTACGACTACCGATCTGGTAGCTACGACGACGTGTACTCAAAAAGAAGTAGCGGAACCCGGGAGGCGCGCTACAACGCTCGCGACGAACACGACTACCGAGGCATGTACGATGATGGCTACGTGGACGATGACGATCAAGGGAGACGGCATCGCGAGGACCATAAGCACCAAAGTAGCAGAAGAACATATCGCGACCACGATGATCCTCGACCGCGGTCCCCATCCGGAAGCCATCATCACCACCGCTCCAACAGCCCGACACGAGACGCCGGCAAACCCAGCGATACCGTCATTCTCGAAGGCCTGCCGTTTAGTATATCGTCGAATGAGGTTGGTACCCTACCGATTTAAACAAACTGTTTCAGCAAACAAACAATAGAGCCCCCTTTGGTTTTGAGAGGAAACACAATCACCCTGGAAAATATACCAATGTGTCGCTCCTATCTCTTCATCATAACAATGCTGGCGACAAAATACACATCTTTAAAAAGAGTCGACGTATCAGTTCTCAAGACTAATTCACGGACCTGCAGCTTCGAGACAGTATCTTGAGCAACCCTGTTGCCGCCGACTTCCCGTCAATAGAGGTCCGCATTTCCGCTTCCAAAGGTAAGTGACACATGCTATATATGCTGTTTTATATAGAAACTGACGTGCTCGAACAGGAAATCGTAGAGCGTTTGTGCAGTTTCAAGAAGTTGATCATGCTGTTGCTTTTATGAGAGAGCATTATCCAAAGCTTCTTGTTGAAATGGCACACTCCACTGATGATGTCCCAGAAGGGAGATTCGATGCGTACATTCACTACGCTCGAAGTCGAGATTCACGCGATGCGACAGATGTCCGTGGCATCCCTGGAAGCGATTGGACTTGCCCAACCGTAAGTAAATCCTCATCGTCGACTACGCAATTGCTGATTGAAGACAGTGTGACTTTTCCAACTATTCTACTCGTACCAAGTGCAAGATCTGTGGTGGCCCTCAAGCTGGTAGGTCAGTTCCAAATGCGTTAGCAGTAGCCAAAGCTAACATTGTTGTGCTAGCTCCAGCATGGCAGTTGAGTCTTACAGGCATGGCAGATGCCTCGGATGTACCCGCGCAAATCCTTGTTGTCTATCCTTTAGCATCGTTCGTGACAGAGGACATGCTAGCCAACGATATGAAGCGCCTAGAGCTTGTGAAGCCTGAAAAGGACAAGGACACCTCGAACAGCGCACCGAAACTGAAGTCTACGGCACCGACTGGTGATACCACAGGCTACGGCGCCCGACCCGGATCTCTGCATCGAGTCTTTCTCATGCGCGATGCCAGCACTGATGAATCCTTCAAATACGGATTTGCTGAATTTTGGACCGTGGAAGATGCCACAGCTGCTGTGACTAAGTTCCAAAAGTCGAGATCATTCACTGTCGCCGCTTGCCCAGTGACGGTAGCGAGCACTCATATGGGCGTCTTTCTTCCTGAAGAGCGAGAGGTTGTACCTGCTATCGAACACATGTCGTTCAATCCTCTGTTCAACCCGAACCTTCGGGTCCGCTACAGGGATTATCATGTTTATCCTAGTCAACAGATTATCACTGAACAACCTCCCGAAGGCGAGGGGGAAACGAAGGCGCGCGAAGAAGAGGCAGCAGATAAAAAGTCAAAGAAACGCAAAGCAGAGGGAAGCATAGCAGCCTTGTCCGCGAAGAAATCTGCGCCTGTGATGGCAGGCCGGATGGCTATGTGGCAGCAGAAAAGCAACGAGCTTCGTGAGGAGAAGGAGGCAAGGCCAGCGAGGCCAGCAAAGCCCGAATTCAGCGATGTAAATCGAACACCGCTACGTATAAACCTTTCGGGACCTGGTGCGGATGCCCCCAAACCTCAGAGCGCCATCAAGATCTCTATCTCTGGGACTTCGAAACTCGGCACCCCCGAGATCGCAGCTCCCGACAAGCAGGCTTCACCCGATGAGGTCGGTACGCCTGGTAGCTCCACACAGCAAGCATCAGAGTCAGAGGAACCCCCAGTTTCCTACGTTGACCGCGATCGACTGATGTGCTTGATCTGCATGCGAAAGTACAAATCAGTAGACGAAGTCAACATCCATGAAAGATCTCGGAACCATAAGAATGCGACGGAAAACGAGGAGCAAGTCAAGGCTGCATTGCCCAGACTAGCGACGCGCGACAAGAGACTGCAGAAGCAAGCCCAGGACAACCCCGACATTGCCAATGCTACTTCCCAGTACCGTGACCGTGCCAAGGAGAGGCGAGCCGTCTACAACCAACCCACCAAGCCCACGACCGCATCGCAAGGGAAACCCAAACCCGTTCCTAAGACAGAAGAGCCCAGACCGACCCCGAAGCCTGCCCAGTCCAAGGGAGCAGGCATGCTGGCCAAAATGGGCTGGTCCACAGGTGCAGGTCTAGGAGCCAATGGGGAGGGTCGAACTGAAGTCATCGAGACAAATGCCTACCAGGAAGGTGTTGGACTGGGTGCCGAGGGCGGTAATCTTGGTGATGCAGCGCAGTTGGCTGAGCGCAAGACGAAGAACACCTACGCCGATTACGTGAACACTGTGCAGGACAAGGCACGGGAGCGATACAACAAGATGGGCTGAGAGCTCGACTGACAGTGCCTGGATTTACTAAAGCTTGGGAATATGAATGGACGGGCGTTATGGGGATTTTCTTTTTTTAGAAGCACGGATTAAGAATGAAACTTGCCGTCTTAATAATACTATAGACTTATGTTGTCTTGAAAGATTTCTTGTTTTCGGTTGTCTAGTAATACGAGCTACTGTCAAAATTGTGCTAGTCTTACATGGAAACTCAGAGAAACATGTAAACGGGTAGACATGAAAGCGTTTTGTAGGTATATATGTAACCAGGGGTATCGTATTATATATACAAAATATACCATAAATACCACTAAACCTTCCAGTGACAATTCATCTAATATGCTATTCTAATATGCTCACGGTGTCTATCTTCTACGCTGTATGAATTATACCAGAATGCTTACAGAGCAGCCAAAGCAATACCCGCAGCTACGATGAGGCTCACCAAAGAAACGGGGGAGATGTGACCGGCAGCGTTCTCGGGCTCTGAGGAAAGGTTAGATAACAGAATACTGGGCGAAGAAAAGAGTTGTTGGTGACTTACCTGGAAGTCCGGAAACAGCTGATAGTTTGGAATTGGCGTCGAGGTCAACAATCTTTGATTCCTTACCATGGGCGGCCTCAGCGATTCCCACTTGCTTGTTTGCCAAATCATAAACGACATAAGCGGAGCGTAGGAACGTGTCGCCAAGGATCGTGAAAGTGGAGGTTTGTACTCCGTAGGTGCTGGAAGGTGAAATGCCAAACATGCAGACACCATCCCAGTCCTTGAAGTAATAGTCGAGACGGGGATCCTTGAAAATATCCTGGTTATCAGGGAAGGCATTGACGATCATTTCGCTCATAGGGACAGAGATTGTCTTGTTGTCGAACTGGAAGTCGAAGTTGATGCCTTTGCCCTTGTCTTTTGCGTAACCGCAGTCTACAAAAGGGATGTTGACGTCTTGCACGCTGAGGACATCGAAGGCCTTGTAGATTTCCTTGACCTGAGCGTCCGGCATGAGACAAACGGTGGAGCCAGAGTCAAGAATCGCGACTGTGTTCTTCTTGAGAGAGTCCATCTTGATACCGTCTGGTTTCTTTGGTGTTTTGACCTCCAAACCCTTCAAGGCGACGCTGAAGGAGGTGACGTTCAGAGACTTGGTAGATTCGGGCAGCAGGGGGAGAGTGGCAAGCTCGCCATAAAACCTTTGGGTGTCGATGCCACCGAAGAGGACGGTTCCTTGATCGGAACTGAGATCGTTCTGTATTTGGTCAGCGATGGTTCAAGGAGTTTCAGAGTTGACTCACTAGCCAGAGGCTGTAAGCAGCTGTGTCAATGAGACCCTGAGATACCATGTTATCGACAATGGCAGGGTATGACTTGTTGGCAGCAACGTTGGTAGAGAAGCCCAGGCCCATGATACCAGTTGGGCGAACAGACTTGACTGCAAGACCCAGCTGCTGCTGCTTGACAGCTTTACCGTCTATGGTGACGGTATCATTGAAGTAGTCACCCTCAATTCGCCGAGTGTCTAGGTATCTGATATCAAAACCATCCCGATCAACAACCTTGAATGTACGACTCTTATCAGGGTTGACTAGAGACTCGGTGTCAGTGTCGTCTCTTACTAGCTCAGAGTACGAGTATGACTTACAAGTAGTCATGCAATATCCATTTGTTTGTTGCGCCTCCTTACTATGGCAGAGATCGGTATCTTTGGAGTTGACCCAGGTATCGCTGCTTCCAGTATCAAGAAGGAAGCTAATGTTCTGGGGCGGTGTTCCAATCGAAAACTCGGCATAATATCCACCTCCAGTGATGTTATTCAGTGCCTCGAGGTCTAGAGTATCGCGTTTCTCGATGGAGGCGCCATGATGAAACCCGCTCTTCACAAAAGGAACAGAGACTGTGCCAGCAGAAGCCCCTACGGCGAGTGAAGCGAGGATAGTGGAAGTACGCATGACTTTGACTAACGGTCGAAACTTTGATAGTACATCCACTGATGAATCAATGTGGCACGCGTCGATCGGAGATTACAGTTCCAGACGGACGTCAGAAAGAGAGAAATAAATAAAGAACAAACAAACAGAGAATGAACAAGAATAAGCTTAATCACACAATATCCTATCCCCAGAATCAGATAGATTAAAACTAAAAAAGGGAGACGGGAGAATCGAGCCAAAGATAGGATAGTTTTGAGTGGAGGAATGATTGAATGGAAACTCTTTGGTGGTTTATTTAATGAGCCAAGACTTGACGGTTAGACGGCATTGGCGGCGCCACTAAAAGCCAGGGACGGTTTAATTGGCTACTTATCCCCAAAAAGAACCATTCTCAGCGCTTTTAGCGGTGGGAACGCCTGGGGGAACGCTCTAGTGGCTGAGTGGATAGTGGAGGATGACGCTGTCAAATCCTTGGATCCTTCTATGAAACCTTCCACCATTAGTACCGACTTCCATTCTATCTACCTACCTATGATATGGACCTCCGGTATATAGGTACTCCATATATTCAAGATCCCAGTGTTGTGAGTAATACCCGGTACCCATTTTCAATCAGGAAGTTGAGACTATTGTCAGAGAACAATGTCCATATTTAAGACCGAGATAGTAATATTAGGTAAGTAGGTATGGTATCAGTAAATAAAACAGACTGGAACGAACAAATAGCAAACTACAGCTTTGCAGACTTCTCCCCGCCATCCTGCTTAAGTCGGACAACACCCTGCACAAAGTCAGCAACTATTTCAAAACGTCACAGCACATCAAAACTCACCTCTTGGAAGCACGTCGCCAACAAGGCTCCATCCTTGCCAAAGATCTTCTGCGTGACTACGCCCCTGCCATCTCCCGCCCACGGGCTCTCCGTCTCTGTGAACATCCACTCATCTGCCTTGACCGCCGTCGGCTCATGGAAATAAATGCTGTGGTCCAGACTCACCATCATTCCCACGTGATCTCTCTTCTTCCAGTCCTCGACGTCAGAGCCCATTCCTTCGAACTCGCACATCTCTTTGACTTTCTCCCGTGTCTTTTCATCCAGCGAGGGAACCTCTTCCGGCGAGAACGGGAAGCGCCATAGACCGTGGAGACGGGACACCGTGCCGATAAAGTAGCTATCCGACATATAGGCCAGGGCATTGAGGTGTGCTTGGTGGCCTCCTGCAACAGAGATCTTTTGTCGTGATCGCATCCACTGTCGGCTCTTACGGTCCTGCGGCTTGATTTCAAGGTCATTGGCGCCCAGCACCTCAATTCTATGACTCTGGAAAGGTCCTGTCCTTGCCCATTCTGGCTCACCATCCCAGTCATCTGCCGGTGAAGACACATTCTCGGGCAGAGTCGCCGCATGGCTCACTTCCCGCTGCTTCTTATCCGGGCTTACCTGACGGACAAAACTGATAGTCGTGGTGAAGATGCACGCACCCTTCTGTCGTGCCTGGACCGTACGTGTCGCGTACGAGCGGCCATCGCGTACTCTCTCGACGTGATAGAGAATTGGGGTCTCAGATGAGCCAGCGAGAAGGAAGTAGCAATGAAGGGAGTGCACCAAGAATGTCTCTGGGACTGTCTTTTGCGCGGCAGCGAGACATTGTGCGATGACAGCGCCACCATAGATACCACGAGCTCCGGGTGGCTGCCATTGAGGATGTGTGTTTGTGAAGATATCCTGTGCTTAATTAGCAAGTTGTGCTTTAGACGTGAACAAAGAGATGGATATGATGCTGCACGCGTCTTGTGGTGTAGTAACTTAGATCGCATCATGTAGTTCGATGATGTGAAGTATAGCTTACCTTTCCCAGAACCTTGAGCTCTGTAACGTCCAAGACATTTTCAATCAAAGACTTATTTTCATCGTGCTCTGGTGGGCGGAGGAGCGTTGGTCTAACGTTTCCCTCGATAACGGTCATTCTATAACCTTGGCCGCGTCAATCAAACGCGTTATTACTATAACAAGTAGACTCGCAAGTTAGTTCTGGTAGGAGGTAGAAAGGCGTAGAATGAATTGGGAAGAAGAATAACTGCAGACCGAGCGTTTTCATGTGCTGCTAATGACGACTCATACGTAACCCGCCCCTGACGAATTTAAGGTTAGGGACAGGACAAGACTATTAATTTTTGCCGAGGTTCGGACCTCTGCCGATCGTGGGGCCGAGTCGACCGAGTTATCGGCCAACCCGTGACCGGCATTGGATGTTAGGTAGGTACCTAGGTATAGAAAGAGCACTTATTCTCCGGTCCGGGAATTATAACGGCACATCAATATTAGAGAACAAAAAGTAAATTGTTTGGCCGTCATGCTTCTGCGACATTCAATGCAACTCATACTAATCACTCAACCTCTCTTCTATACGACATTCCCCTTATCCATCTCGTACCCCGACTGTTTCTGTTTCCTTTGTTCGGTAATGATTAACAGCGTGAAATCCCAAAAATACTATCACCGCACTGTATCCTGATCCTCATCCACATGATCTTCGTAAATCGGCTCCAATCCTTCCCAAGCAGCTTGAGGGTTGCCCTGTGGACCAGCCTTCTCGCGTTGCTGCCAGTACTTGCCGTTAAATTGCCAATACTCCTCTCCCGTAATCTCGCAACGTGCCTTCTGGAACCAAGCCGGTACAAACTCTTCACCGCGTTCCTCTCGAAGACGTCTGCGAGCTCGCTGGGCGTTCTCTAGACGGTTCTTCTCCTCGGCAGCAAAGTCGTACTCTCCGTCCTCCATCGCACGTTGGTCAGGTCGGAGACGAGAGTCAGTAGGAGGAAGCCATGGCCGCAGCCGATCATCGATATGGTTGAATGTCAGAACAAATGGTGTCAGGTTGAAGGGAATACCAGCTGGTCGCTCGTTTGCCTTCCAGATGAGGTATGCCCGGTTGGGGTCCGTCAAACCACCATGTGCCATATCGCCACCACTTTCCTTTGGCTCATCGACTGCTGCCTCGTAACCCGGGGTTAGACGAGCATACAGCTTGGAGTTCCAGCGACCACCAAGACTGACGCGCACTTTGCCAGAGGCATCAGTGACCTTTCCAGATACTTGGTATGCACTAGAAGCCTTCCAACCACGTGGTTTGAATTCGACATGGGCAACCTCCCCTGTTGTCCAATTTTTAATTTCCATGATACCATAGTTGTCGACAGTTGGGTTTCCAGTAATGATTCCGATGACTGAAGAGGTAACCTTCTTCCACGTGTATAGCTCTTCCTTGCCTCCAGCAGTAGGACGAAGTTTGAGGAACCATGTACCTAATGGGTTGATGTCGAAAGATTTACCGTAGAACTTGGATTTGACTGCTGATTCTCCCCAGTAGGACCACTTGGGCGACTCTGCGTGCGCGGCGCCAACAGGGGGGTGGTGGCTGACTTGTTCGATGAAGAAGCGGTAGCCCTTGTCGGGTCGCACGTATTCAAACGTCTCTCCCAGAAGGGGGTTGAAAGGTTTAGCCACGCGACCAATGGTGGAAGCATATTCACTAGCAGCAAATGCGGCCACGTAGATGAGTCGCTCAATCGAATCGGCTCGATCCGCGGCCAGGTCAAGCAGATCTGCATACTCCATATCCTCACCAGCACGGTAGAGGAGTGAAGTAGGTTCGTTGAACGAAACAGGCAAAGTCATCTTGGTCATATCTTTGCCAATCATAGACTTGAGAATTCCCTGTTCCAAGTTAGCATCACAGTAACTTCGCTTTTGCACAGTACACTTACCCAGAGAGAAATCTTGGGCCGGTCATCGGCATCCATCTTGAGCCTGGTTCGGATACCGTTCTCATAACCCTTATACGATGAGCTGATGTCCATTCCGCCAGACACCACGATATCTTGGCTTTTGGGCTTAATCTCGTCAGCGGGCAGTTCCGATACTTCAACCTGACCAGCATCCACGGCATCAAAGAACTCATCCTCTTGTTCAGATTCGCTCTCAGATAAGTCCACGATAATCGTAGGCTTCCTTCGAACACTTTTCATTGTGGGTGGCTCGGGAGACGCTGGTCCGGGTGCGGGTAGTTTAGCTGCTGCATCTTCGAAATGTCCTTCCTCATCCTCCTTTTCTTTACCATCATCCAACTCCTTCTCTACATGTGTGTCCTGCACGGGAAGCTCAGCCCCAACAGGGATGCCACTTTCGATGACCTCCCGCAGAGCCCTCTTGGTTGCCTTGCGCTTCTTTTCTGCCTCTCCGACACGAGCTTCCAGAACCTCCTGCTCACGAGCAACCTGTGCCATGCTCTCCTCCCACATGCGTCGCATGTTTGCCTCCCTGTCAAGGCGGTATTGCCAGTAAGCATCACGGTCCTTCGATATCCGGAGCAAGTCAGCCACGAGGGTTGACAGACTTCGAATCGCAGCATCGTATGTACCCAAGGCTTGAGATACGCTATTATCAGAAAGAGGTGTGTTGGGGTTTTGGTTAAGTTCGTTGATCAGGGCCTGGTGAACATGAGACATTGTTTCGAGCTGGAGCTTAGCTGACTGGGCGGTGATATTCAATGCGTCCTTCGTGGCGGTCGGCTCTTCATGGATGCTCATATCGTCGCCGTAGTCATCCTCGTCATCCATGTCGTTGTTTGTTGGTGCTCCATTCTTGTGTACCCTTGAGGCACCCGCATCCGTCTCGACATCCACGAATTCGTCGTCTTCCAGGCTACCAGTAGTACCAGGACTGGCCTGGCTTGGTCGTTGATCGACTGAGGATATTTTTGAAAGCGATCGGCTGGGAATTTGAGAGCTGTTTCTGCGTAGGTCCGTTACACTGGTACCCTCACTATGAGATTCCTGGAGGGAAAGTGTGCTGGGATCAGCCTTAGCCTGCCTCAAAAGCTCTGCGCCACGAGCTGCTCGTTTCTCTTCCTCCTTTGCCTGATCCTTGGACCACTGGATTGAATTGTTGAGGGCCCAGAACCATCGTTTGGCCTCAACTTCGTGGTTTGCCTTCAAAGTATACTTGACTGACGATTTTCCATGGATTTCGAATTTTGTCTTTTCGTCGGGACTCATGTGAAGCTTGGCAATTCGCATATTGATAGCTCCACGGCAGGCCGAGCCTGCGTCGTCCTGGTGCTTATAGTAACTGAGAACACCGTCTTCGAGCACGAACCAACGCAGCTGGTAACCCTTCCTGTAGTTGGTCCACTTCTTGAGGTAGCCCTTCATCTCACGGGCCTCTCGTCCAGCGAGAGGGTCACTGGAGGTAGAGCCCGGGGTGCCTTGAGAAGCAGCCTGTCCAAGAACCGCTTTCTCTTGGATTCCTCGTTGGGCGGCAACAGCTGCAGGAGACTTCTTGAGAATAGCTTTTGTAGCGTCGTCACTGGTGACGGACTGGGGCAGCTTGCCCTTACGATCGCGACGGAACGGATCGGCACCGTGGAGAAGGAGAACTTGAATAAGGTTGGTATTTTTCTTTCGGGCAGCTTCGTGAAGCAGTGTCCCGCCAGTCTGAACTGTGACAGGCTCGGATGCGAATTCGGGGCTGTTGATGTCGAGAACAGTCTTGACACGATGCTCTTCGAGAACTCCAGCAAGTGCGCCATAATTGCCCCGCGCAATCAGCTCTTGCACTTGCTTGACCTTGGCCTCGGCAAAGAGTGATCTCGAAAGCTGCAGAAGCTGGAAAATCTCGGGGTTTCGTGCTACGTCGAGTGGCAATTTGCCTTGGGCGTTTGCGATAGCATCGTTGATGTCCTTCTGTTCCAAGAGGAGCTTCACCACCGTGGTTCTGCCCTGGATCGCAGCCAAGTGAAGCGGGGTGTTCCCATCCTTGTCACGAGCGTTCACGTCGATCGATCCCTGTCCATCGGACAAGACGTACTCAATGACGGGGAATTCCGCACATTGGATTGCTAAATGGAGAATTGTAGTATCGTCGAGGGCACCTGTGGAAGAGCCGTTTACCGAAGAAATGCTCGGGCGGGGGGCGTTTTCGGCGGTTTCGCGAATAGCACGGGAGATGGATGAGGTATCGCCACTTCGTAGAGCCTCGACAAATCTAAACTTGCGGACAGATTGCTCGAGGCTTGCAGTGCTCTTCTCGGCAGCAGGCGATGCGACGGTCTGCTCAGGCTTGGGTGGTTGCGAGTGGGAAGCCGTAGGAGAGAGACCAGCCGAGGAGACGGATTGTTTGGCGGCGTGGCCACGGGGACTCTGTTGGTGCGCCATGGGGTTGATCGGGGTCGGGGTCGAGGATGAGGGAGTTCGCCGAAGCCTCCCGTCTTCGGAACCTGACTCTTCGTCTCGAGTATTGTTGCGCCGCAGAAGAGAGAGGGCGGCAGCGGATTTGGACCGCTTGTGGGTGCTGAAGACAAAAGATAAACAGCGGTCAGTAGGTGGAACGATTTTGATGCTGGGGTGGTTGGTGTTGGTCAAACAGTCCAGAGTAAGGCAAGGCCAGACTCGGAGGGGAAGCTAAGTTTAAATAAGAAGAGAAGCATCCAATGTCTGATGTGGGAATGGACATGGACATGGACACAGATACTGTAGGTAGGTGCATACAACCAGAGGGAATGGCGAATCAGTCTGGAAGGCCAAGCAAGGTGGATGCGGATGCTTTATTTGGTGCTGTAACAGTAGGAGGTATCACTAAGTTGTCATTCAACTCACCTATCGCCAATGTCAGACATCTTGGCCGACGTCTCCAGCTACCTTTACTGCTGTAGGGGCCAGATGCTGGATGTGCAGCAAGGTAGCGCGCCCGCTATAGTGTCGATAACAGGGGTTGTTTTGGCCAATGCCAAGAATTTGCGTGTAGATACCGTTGTCTGGTGTTGTTGGCGAGAGAGAACTGAGGGTTGATAGTATGTAGGGAAAAGGATTAAAAGTGGCAGGGTAGAGACAATCTTGGTTGATGAAGTCGTCAGGTTAGTTTTAGCTGATCAAACAACGCTGTCGTTACGGATACGATACTGGTAAGGCAATAGAGTTGATTGAAGAGGGGCTTAGTACTAGGTAGGTATGGAGAGAAGTGTTAGAGCTTCACGCCAGGTGGAGGTGGATATTCGCCCGACACCCTTGAGATCAGCCACCACTGAATTGACAACCTCCGAAAGCAGAAGAAATCAACCTGATAAGTTGAAATGGTAGCATTCACCATACATCGGCTATTTCTTCATCCTATTATATCATGGCATAAGTCAGTGTAGCACTGTAGCCAAGCACTGCCCTGGATATTCGTCACCTTTCCAGAACTCGATGCCCCTCAGTCTGTCACTGGACGGGCTGTTTCAAGACCTTCCACCATTAGCCCATTAGGTAGAAGCTTCTCCTCATATCCAATGACGTCTTTAACATCAACCAAGCAATACAGTACAAGACCGTACAGTACTGTAGTAACAGTCGCTCTACCTAGCCTTATTCCTGTACAGTACCTAGCTCCGAGTCTTAATTAGGTACCGTAGTTGAGAATAGACTGCCAAGTGCCAAGAATCTATTTAACATACAACCATTCAAGGCATGTGAAACCAAAGGATGGTAGTTCCGGTTATGTTTAATAAATTCGCCTCAATTCCATTTGCGAGTGATATATACATCTGCAGTACTGTACTGTAGTCTATAGGCCCCTATCATGCTCAAAACGACGATCTAGCACAGAACAGGTCATAGTCGCAGCCGCTGACGTTTGCTTCTGCATTCAGAAGCACAGCTTGTGATGACCCGGATCTGCCAAATATCAAAACAAAAATAAACAGCGCATCGATAGGTAAGCGCCAATTGATAAGCAATGGAAGTGTAGTACAGTACTGTGGTACTGTAGGGGTTACCACTCAACATCAATTTGCGATACAGTGAAAGCTGTTTAGTACTGTGCAGTCAAGTGAGACATTTCGAAACACGGTCATGTTATTGCAGTTGTTCCTGCATTAGATATCATTTCTAGCCGTAAGATAGGTATGTATTCATTCTATACACATTAACATAAGAGGTGTGACATGAAGTGGTAAAGGTTGCCCTCTACGTTGAAGAAGCTATAGTCAAGGGATCTCGGTTTTTCCAACCAAGCAAGAAACAAAGCGAAAGAAGAAGAAGGAGAGTGAGTGTAGTCACACTACAAAGCGAGTACTTGCAGAAGAACAAGACCTGCAAGTGCAGTCAAACCGACGGTCATCGAAGATGCACCGGCAGTGACGGGGGTGAGGTGAGCAGGAGTATGAGTCTCAACAGGAGCCTCTTCGTCGTGTCCGCCCGTAGGAGCCGCGGCGCCCGAGGGTTGTTCACGCGCCGGCTGCTTGTATGTATGCTTGGCCTGCTCAAAAGCACCAGGCTTGGTTGCGGTCTTGAGCGTGGCCGGAGGGACGACAATGCTGGTGTAGACTGTGCCATTGAGACGAGGCCCAGCTGTCAGGGGTTTGGGGAGTTCGCCAGCAGGCTTGTAGTCCTTAATGCCCTGCGTCTCTTTTGCAGGCACAATGGTTGTGGTCCACGAAGCGATCTCGGTAGTGACAGCGCCGACCCGGCAATTGGGGTTCTCAGCAGGACACTGAGCGACGGTATGGACATGGCTCGTGTAGAGAGTCTTGATCTCATGGTTGACAGGAACATTGGTAGGAGCTGACTTGACCGCCTCGGTCACAGGGCAGACAGTAGTGTAGACAGGGATAGTCTCGGTGGTAACAGATCCGTAAGGGCAGTTGATAACATCAGGAGCGCATTTGGTGACTGTGTGGACACTTGTGCTGTATACAGTCCTGGTCTCGTATTGGGAAGGAGCAGCATACTGAGAGGCATAACCGGTAGGCTCAGCCTTAGCAGTGACTGGGCACACAGTCGTGTACAAAGGAATAGTCTCAGTAGTGACAGATCCATAGGGACAATCGATAACCTGAGGGGGGCACTTGGTAACCGTATGAACCCGGGTAGTGCAGACAGTGCTGGTAGTCATGCTGATAGCATTCGTGTTTCCAGGGTAGTTGGTGTAGATGGGTGATCCCTTGGTCGTGACAGAGCCCGAATGGACAAGTGTAGCAGGGTTGCCGTATGTCTGAGTGTACGCAGGAGCGCCGGTTGATGTGGTGTTCCAGCCCCTGAAGGTGCTGTAAGCCGTCGAAATAGTGGCTGGTTCAGTCTCTCCATCCGATGCAGTCGATTCTGGAACTCCCGAGACATCTGTAAGAATATCTGCAGTTGAGGTAGAAGCAGCCTCATTGACGGCAGATCCATCAGTGGTCGCAGTCAAATCAGACGTAGCAAAAGAGGCATAACTGCTCAAAACACTGCCGGTTGCTGAAACCTCAGTAATATCAGCAGAAGATTGGGTAGCTGTCGCGGAGATATCAGAAGTGGCAGAGCCAGCAGCGACGCTTGAAGTATCTGCACCAGTGCTAGCAGACGTTTCGGTGGAGGCAGTAGCATCGGTAGAAACAGTAGCATCAGTAGAGGCAGTAGCGTCAGTAGAGGCAGTAGCGTCAGTAGAGGCAGTAGCGTTAGTAGAAGCGGTGGAAGAGGTAGCATCTGTGGGAGCGGAAGCGGAAGCGGAAGCGTCTGAGGTAGCCGTGGTGTCTTCAGTTGAAGAGGCATCGGTCGAGGAGAAGTCGGAGGCAGTGGTGGTGTCAGTCGTAGTAGTATCCTCCGTCGAAGAAGCACCAGTAGTTGTATAGGCACCAGATGTAGTGGTAGTATCAGCTGTAGTGGCTTCAGTCGTGGTGACCTCGGTTGTTGTAGCATCAGTAGAGGTAGAGGCCTCTTCCGTAGTAGTGGCCATGGCGCCGGTGGTGGTTGTGGGAACTGGCACAGGCTCACAGCCATACTTGAGGGCATCCATTACGTGTTCGTTGTAGCTCTTTCCGTCAACAATGTTGCCAGCTCCACGAGTCAGGTCCCAGAGAGAGATACCACCAAAATGGTCTTTTTCCGTAAGTTCGCAAACAAGATCCTTCATGTCCTTGGGCTCGAGATAACCTCCACCTGGGGCAGCGGCTGCGCTAGCAGGAAGACCGACATACAGCTTGGCCTCTTTGCTGAGGACGCTCCCCTCGATGATTTCAACCCACTTGTTATAGTTGAACCCTCTGCCTTCGAGGCGGTTTGGTACAGCATCACACGAAGGATTGTTGTAGAATTGAACAAATAGGGCATCGAATTTGGCAGCTTGAATCATTTGCTTCATATAAAACCAGTCATCCGAAGTTGGACACTGGGGCGCACCAGTAATGGTGAAGTCGCTGTTAAGTTCGCGGAGTCGTTCGATCATGGCAATGTAAGGACCGTTAGCTGCCAATTGTTAGTAGATATTCGGTTGCAGATATATTACCTGGCCACTCACGAAGATTATGCTCAATATCAAAGTCAAAACCATCGACCGCGTTATGGACAACATTGCCATACTCATCAACACTGTCAAAGGGACGAATAGAACCTGAATTCTCATCGTAAGGACCGAAGGCCTTGTACAAGATGTTGGCAAAGTCCCGGCCCTTGTCATCTGTTGTTACTTTGTAGTTACTGGCCCCATCATTGTATTCACCACCAATGCTCAGAAGAATCTTGACGTTGAGATCTTGGCAGTATGTTATGGCGTCTTTGATTGTCTGGCACTCACTGAGGAGGTTAGAGCCCTGATAGGTGCCAGCTGCGCAATGCCCAGCAAAGTTTGTACCAGGTAGGCCTGATGAGCTATGCTCAGGGGCTTGGTTCACGAAAGAGAGTGTGACATATTCGGGTCGAGTGTCACAGTAAGACGTGAGAGACTCCGATCCGAGTTGGCCCTAGAAAACAAACTCAGTGGACAGCTCTTCTAAAACCAGGAAGGGCACATACCCAGTAGCCGTTAAGACCACCGAAACCAGAAGCTTGAAAGATAGGAGCCACATCCATGGTGAATGTTTCAAACAGTATTGCGTGAAAGACTGTAAGTTGGCCTATGCCAGTAAAGAATATGTAATGATATAGCGATCAAAGAAAGGACGCAAACCAAAGTTTGCAATGAGGCCTAGAACCGAGCCGTCTCCAAAGGTGACTGTCAACAGAGTTGATCGAAAACAACAAGAGCAAAGCAGGAAAGACGAGGGAAAGTCATATGTTATAGAGAGCTACTCTACTCTGAGCAAGGGGTTGCTGGCTTTGGACGCATCTCCTGGTCACCGTTGGTCCAGCTCCTAGAAGCTAGACACATGGACCGGATATTGCCTATCTTGGACATAGTCAATGTACTGTTCTCACGAGAAAATTAACATGGAGTTCTGGGATTGTCGATGGGGGCCAGCTTGACGTCGGCCGCGCTGCAAGAAGCAATCTCCACCAGAGAACAGTACTGTAGAACAAGTTTAGCCTTGAGGCTGCACGCTTGTGCAGTTCAGACAGCTGCAGCTGTTAGTCAGTAGACTATCGTTTTCAAGAACAGGCTAAGCGTTGGTCGAAAGTGAGTAACTATTGGAAAAATGGGCGGCTGAGCCGTGCAACCGATACGCCAAGATGAGAATGGAGAACGGAGATAAGGCTAAGGTGCGTGAATAAGCCCATTCCGTGACGCTATGAGGGGAAAATAATGGATATTTGATCCTGGCAAATAAATGAAGTCGATTCAGTACCACTCGGATAGACGCCTAAGATGGTCCTGAGTCGCGACGCCGGCGTTGGGAGGGTTCCGGTGAGGGTATCGTCTGTAAGGGGCATGTTGACTGTGGATATATGGATTTCATGTTCAGCAGTGTTTTGAGTGCCTAGCTGAGCTCCATGATATGGCTGTCAAGTGTCAGTTAAACTGCATCATCATTTGATTCGAGATGCCAACGATACTTAGCTTAGACCGACATCCAATACTTGCCAATTCTCCAAGTTCATTCTCTGAAGAAGAGGTCAGATTGTGACGAAAGAAGCTGAAGCTGAAAGGGTTGTCGCTTTGGCTATGTCTATACCCTTGTCTAGAAACTTCACGTGGAGTCGTCGTCTAAACTAAGCGATGCGGCTAGCGGTTCCTGCATTTCGGTTGACCAATAACATGTTGTTAGAGCTCGAGTCATAGCTGTAAGGCTTAAATCATAGCGCAGACATTGGAGCTATCTAGGTAAGTGCTACGTATTGGATCTTCTAATGTCACCGCTGGCTTAGTAGCAGTAAGTTCAGGTACTGATTTCCTCTTTTGGATGTCCAGCTGCATTACCCCTGACAGCTCCGGAGGTTTTGGACCCAAGATTGATCACTAACTGATAGTATGGAGTCCAGTACAATATGGCTAGTCTAAGGGTCTGGCGATAGACCCAGGTAGGACCCCTCGGCCGCTGCCCACGTTGCGATACCGCCGATCGGAGGGGTTCTTATGCCTCTCTTCCTTGTCATTGATCGACAATCCTTTCGCTTTCTTCCGAGAACCCTTGGACTACTCGAGTGACATCAGATGTTGACTCCTCCACTACGGGTACATTCTTGGAGCTTGGTGCACCATATAGCTAATTGCAGCATACTTAGGTAGCCATAATACTCAGACAGACATAAGAAAGAAAAGGAAAAAAGAAGAAGAAGGAAAAGAAAAAAAAAGGAGTTCGTCACTAGTCTGAGGCCTCCCTCGCTTGGCTTGACTTCAATTGTGGCTTCACGTTCTTTTTTTCCTTCCGATGAGCCTAGAACCCATAGTTTGCTCGCTCAACAACAGACGCTAGCCAACTTATCAGCTAGTCCAATATTTGCCAATGTTTGTGTTTTGCGGCATCTCAAATATGGGATGTTCATAGTACTGATTAGTTATTGCTTTTATATCTCCTGCATGGTCCCCCTGTGCGATGTGTCTACTCTCAGGTTCCTACCCTTACTACTAGTCCTTACTTATACCGCCTTTCGTTGTTCCGACTCTGATACTGATACAATCTTCTTTCAGCGCCGTCTCATACCAAATTCCACTGTTTACTTGGCGACAGTGTCAAATCCCTGTCACAGAGGACTGGGTACCCTCGCGATCTCGGTTCAACATATCCTGCTGGGTTTTCAAAACCGATGCTTGACGATAATCAACAATATTCTTATGGATTCCCATATTATTGGACTCGCTAGTTCCCTGGCTCTCAGATCCTCTCGTCATATCCTGTTACACTCTATCACGTCTCCGACTGGCCACAATACTAATTCACTTACAAACATGACCAACGGGTGGAGTTCCATAAGCGCTCAACGAGGCTCCAAAGCACGTACGAAATCCAATCCACAGGTTCAACAGCTTCATGTCGCTTCAATCACACCGTTAGACGAATTAGCCTTTTTATCTCGCCCTGTAGGGCATAAGGGGATGCTGAATCATTCTCCACTGTGGGTTAATCAAATGGAACAACTACTTGTTGGCATTGTCGATCTCATAATACTTGTGTCAGGGGGTGGGTTGGTATGGCATAATCATCCACTTGTTGGTTCTAAACATCACTACTTTAAGCCAAAGGAGATTGGGAGAGTTGACATGGAGAACTTTATTTCACAGATCCGCGCTAAATACATTCAGAAAATTCTATCGAAATACCGCTCACCCATCTATATTGTACGAATAGGAAAACTTGCCTTAGTCCAGTGTTGACAATCTGGACTTAAGCAGTATCCAGAACGATAACCTCGGCCTCGGCCTCTCCAATGCTTTCCACTGCGAGTTTATCACCGGCGTTGACACCCTCGATGAAAGCGCCATCGCCTTCAAAAAGCTCAGCATCCTCCCGGCCATCCAAGCGGATCTTAGCCTTTCCTCCCTTAGTCATGGGCAGGTGCACATACACCTTTCTCTTGGTCTGCTCAGTGGCACCTCCTCCGACTGTCCACTCAAACTTGTTGGTTGGCTCGATAATGCCAGCGCCCATAACAAAGTCGGCGTGAATGGGGATGGTCTCGGGGATGACGGGCTCGGCGGTCTTCTCCTCCTGGGCAGTAGCATCCTCACCACCCTTGAGGGGGCTCAGAATCTTGACAAATCCCTGTCTCTTGGACTCATCGCTGAAGTGACGGGTGTGGTATCGGGGAGTAAGACCACGCTTCCAGGGGATGGCCCAGATCTGGAGAAAGTGCACAGTGTCGGTCTTGTGCTCGTTGAACTCTGAGTGGGCAATGCCAGTTCCACCAGTAGTGAACTGAACATCACCACGGTGCATACGGTAGAACTTGTCAGACTGTCCTCCCTCTTTGCCCTTGGTAAGCATTGAGTCCCTGTGTGTAAGCTCTCCTCCAAGGATATAAGAGAAGATCTCAAAATCGCGGTGAGGGTGTGTTGGGAAACCCGAGTTGGCCTTTACACGATCCTCGTTGAGGACACGGAGAGAACCAAAGTGAGTGAATCTGGGGTCGTACCAGTCAGCGAAAGAAAAAGAATGGTACGTGCTAAGCCAGCCGTGATCCCCCCTGCCTCTATTGCTGGAACGGTGAGGAGTGATCTTTGCTTGACGGAGTGACTTGGACATGTTCTTTGCAGCGTTGATCATTTGACTCTGATGAGTTGTTTCGCCCGTTGACGTTTTGTTTGGGTAAATGAAGTTGGTTGTGAGCTGTTGTAGATGATTGATGTAGTTGTTTGCTGGTGAATAGATGATGAGGAGGATGGAAATTGCAGCGACGAAAATCGCAATCAAGGGACCAGAGCGAAACATATATAGACAAATTCACGGAATTCACGAGAACGTGCTTGTAGTCAAATGGACAGAATTTGAAGTTGCTTGAAAAACGCTGACAAGATATAGCTAATTGTGTTTTGCCATTGCCATGGGCCAGCACACATTGACTTTGTCATGATTGCTCAGCGGATTGGTCAATGACTGGCGGTTCCAAAATGTGGGGGTGTGTTGGAATGATTTTAGTTGATTATCTCAGGCTTACAAAAGATACGACTAATGATGATGTTCACGTGACCAGAGAATCCACGCTGCTACCTAAGCTTAGGTAGAGTTCCACTTGTCGCCCACCATGACTCTCTCCAATGATGAAGCTCTAGTTACTGTAAGTGCCTGCTAGAAAACAGTTTGGTTGGCCACAGATAAACTTAAAAAGAGACGTTGATACGAGGCGTAACTGTTTTCTGAGTTATTTCCTTTCCAGTAAGACGTTAGCAGGTGGCTGGAAGCTTGAGCTGAAACCTCATAATTGATTGATCAACCATCCAAGCTGATTGATATCCGTAGATGAGTTCGTGAAATTATGCCAGCCACAACTTCATCCCTTGAGACAGAAGATCAGACTACCCAGCAACAAACAGTGAGACCCGCTTATACGTTTGCCAATCAGCAATGGTTCCAAAGCACTGGGAGACCAGGTTTATTGTCTAGCCATCCCTTCCCTCCACCATGACGCAGAGAACGGACCTGACACTTGGATCCCAGCCTCTTAAAGAATAAGACAGACATATCCAACACCAAGACCAACTGAGATCCCGGTCTTCTTTTTTCTTTTTTTCTTTTCTTTTTCTTTTCTTAATGTTGCACGTACCTTGCATGAAAAGGCAGGAGATACGACACAGCTCGTGCCCTTGCAGAGTCTGCTCTGTCCTTGGGCTCTAGGGGCTGTTTGTGGGTCAAGGATCGTGCTTCTGCTGGTGTAAGTTACTTTTGCATGATTTGCAATTATCGACGGTAAAAAAACAATTCAAGATCGACTATTGTACCTCAGCTAGCTCGATCTCGTGAGAGAGGCTTTTTATTCTTTCTCGTCACTCTGTAATATATCTAACGTCTCACTAAGTATGCCCTCACTCACCTTGACTTGTCTTCTGTCAAACCATTCTATCAAGCTGTCAGGCTCAAAGCGAAAGTTCGGTCGGTCGAGTTCAAATCAGGAACGCTAGTACCTGAAACAGCCAATACACCTCTTTGAATCCTTGGTTGGATCTCTAAGTTTTCGCTAAAATGAGATAGAAAGTGAAGCTGTTTGTCCCAGATGAGCTGTTGAGGTGGTTGGTATTGTCTCGGATCCCTGTCAATCATGAGTGGAAAATGGAATAGTCTGGGGTAAGGCAAACGTCATATTTGCCAAGGGATAACATGGCAATCAATTGCAAAGCAAAACAAGCATGGACTGGATATGATGGATTTGACGAGTATCTAGAATAGGTACCTAACGTTAGTAGACTCAATTGACTTCTCCTTAGGTACTAACCCAGTTCATATGCATCCATCATTAGACTTTCTTCTAGAGAAGGTGTGACTGTGACTGTGATCGTGACACTTCAAGCCGTGGATAGCAAGCTCCCGCCGGGCCGTACGATCTAATCCAAAATAGGTCTAGTTGAACTTTGCGCTGGCCTTGCTCGCTGTGCAGTGACAACACAGCAGGTACGTTAGTAGGTAGCTGCTGCATCATGGAAACCCGACTTTTCTGTGTGCCCAACATTTCTACTCTTTCCTACACTCATAAAAGCCTCTCCGGGTCTCAATCCAAGACTTTCAAGTCATCTCGGCTCCATTTGCTCGGATTTTACAGTTTTTCTTTTTTCTGCTCCTAATAGTAAGTCATGTCTTCTCTGTCTAAACTCTGAACCCTCGTCTCAAGACATCCAACGTTGGTGGGGCGCGGGGGGCTGGGAATAGTATTACTATCATTACCAGCCTCTCCAAGGAACCCAACCTCGCCCAAAGGAGTCTTCTTAGTCCAACCATATCTCATACTTTCTTCTTAGCCTGCATTATGCGTTTGCTGTTTTCTCTCTAGAATCCTGTTCCGTGCTACCAATTGGTTGTAAGTGAAAAAGAAAAGAGACGAGTGAGCGTGTGGAGCGCGAAGAAGTCGGTCTACATCTGCAAGCCAAGTTTATACCCTCCCTCCCAATATCAGAACAAAAACAGGAATTCATTCAAACAAAACCAGCATGAACTTCCAAAACTTCAACTTCGACTCTGTGGAAGGATCTCGTACGTGACACCACACACTCTTTTCCCCAATCATTTGGTTTTGGACCCAACATTCGCTATACAATCTGCATTCACATCTGCATCTCACCTATAACCCTCTATCGGTGTCGCTGACGGGTAAACCCTCACAGGTCAAGGCCCTCCAAAGAGACAAACTCCAGGCCAGCAGTCAATCGACGACGACGATCGATCGCAACCAATTCTCCATCCTTACTATGATCTTAGACAGCGTGTAGGACGAGATTCCACCAACCCTTCAGCATCACCGCCTGCTGCTCTCTTCTTCGCTCCTTCACCTCCTTCGTTACCTCCATCCAAGGTCACGGCATCATCAGCTGAAATCTACGGCCCAGAGCGACTCTTTGGCTCCGAACTTCCTGGAGGCTTCGCAGCGCCTACACCACCAACACAAACGCATCAGGCCGTTCCACCAGTGCCTCGGTCTGTTCGAGCTGCTCGAACCGCTCCTACTGCCCCCAATCCTACTGCTCCTGCAACTCGTCCTTCGTCTGTCCGCTTCGACGAGGCGCAATTGGCCATGTTCGCCGCTGAGAACTCAGCTCGCATGGCGAGCATCAAAGATGAATTGACGATAGCCGCTGGCAAAGTCACTCCTGGTGTTGATGATACCCCTTACATTCAGTATGCCCTCGAGGCTCTGACGAGAAATCATGGTGGCCCTGCTGCCGCGCATTTCCCCTCCGGCTCATCTAATGACTGGGAGGAGGATTACCCGCAACCAAGACGGTATGCAAACGATGAAATGGCACACCATCAATTAACACGCCCGGAGCCCGCTTACGTTGAAGATCGTTTACCAGAACCGATCGAGACGCGCGCTCCCCAAGACGAGATCCCAACCGGGATGTTCCACGCTGCACCAGCGGCTCGTCACGACGTACCAAAACCTCCTAAACCACCAACTCCCTCGAGCCACTCTGAAGCCGATCAGTTCGCCCAACGGGAGAAGGCTCGCCCTAGATCTATTCCCATCGACAGAGCGCATCCTCCGCTCACCTTCAAGCCCCCTATTCTTCGACCAATCTCCATGAGCATCCTTGCGCTACTGTGTGTGCTCATGGTCGCCGCTCTCATCTTCTGCGCTGTCTACTCACAGAAGGAATACGGATTCACTCCGTATCCCGGAAGCATCTACAGTGGCCAATACTTTTTGTTTCGTATCCTGCCTCAGATTTTCGCAGGAATTATTCTCCTTTACGCTCAGTCTGTTGTGACTGCCTCTATGCGAACACTCCCATTCACAGCCATGGCTGATGCCGAGCCCCGAGCACGATATCTCGCACTTTTCCGACGACTGTATCCTCTTACCTTCTTGTTACCCTCGTTGACAGGACCCTGGCAATTCCAGTTCTTCAGCGTGTGCACGTGGCTTGCCAACTTCACTATTCCACTAATGAGCACAGTTTTCTCCTGCATCTATCAAGATGGGGACTGGATTTGGGCTGCAGTCCGGGGCGTCGTGTGGGCTCTGGTCGCTCTTTACATCCTGTTGCTAATTGCTACCATGATTCTGATGATGTATTGGTTTAAGCGATGGACGGGTCTCATGTGGGACATCCGGTCCCTAGGACACCTTCTTCCTCTACTGAGCCAGAGTAACACTACCAAAAGCTATGAAGGCGTCGATGTTGTTCAGCGAAGCTCCCTATTCCAGGCTCAGCTTCGAGATCGTCATCTCGACCGACTTGGATACTGGCAGATGGATGGCCCACAAGGTGGCATGTGGTACGGCATTGGAACTGTGGGCGAAGAATCTCAGGGTGACCGCAGCACCTATAAAATCATCCCCAAGAAGGCCAGCTACAACATTTCACCTGCTTCCTCCCGTGATGACCTCGAGGCCGAGATTCGCTATGCGCATTATAGGTACTTGCCCGTTGCCCTACGCACTCCTGTTATTCTGAGCTCAGTCGTTTTTATGACTCTCTTCATCTTGGCTATCCTTGTGGTCTCTTTCTTGCCGCAGACCAGACTGGATCAGGGTTTTTTCCCTCAAGTCCAGGCACGACCCAACAACGGATCTTTCTCTGCAGCCAACTTTCTCTACGCCTTTGTTCCTTCGCTTTTGGGCATGATAATGTTCTTGCTCTTTCAAAGTGTCGACCATGCTCTGCGTGTTCATCAACCTTGGGCAGACCTATCTAGATCCTCTGGTTCAATCGCATCCAAGTCCATCCTTGCCGATTACGCCGCGTGTCTTCCATTCCAATGCACCTGGAAAGCTCTTCGCAATGGACACTGGCGTGTGGCAGTAACGTCTTTCATGGCTGTCATATTCATATTCATCCCCATTCTTGCTGGCGGCCTCTTCATGGCCCTCACCAACTTCCGTGGCCAGGTCAAGATGTTCCCCAACATGCCCGTCTTTGGGGTCCTTCTCGCCTTCCTATTCTTGTACCTCGGATGCCTTACCTTGATGCTGCCTCGTCGTCAAGCTCTCCGCATTCCCCATCCTGCCAACTGTCTTGCTGAGCTGATCGCTCTCTGCACAGCTGAAGACACTGTTCATGACGAAGCTTTCATGGCCGTTCGCGATGCATCAGACCTCAAGTCCCGCTTGGGCCTTGACCGTCCCAACTCTCGTGAGCAATCGAGATGGTACTTTGGCGTTGCAGCAGGTCGTGACGAGCGCCGCCTGAGTGTTCGACCCATGCAAAAGTTTACCGAGAAGAAAATGAGATCCATGAGGTCTCTATAATAATGGTCAGATGCACAAGAGACGTTGTAATATGTTGTACTGGGGAGATTTGACAAGTGTGTGTGTCATCTGACGATACGATCTAATTATGAATTGGCAGCTGCGAATTTTGGGTTTGTCGGTGTTTGGCTTTGCTTTTTTTTTTTTTTTTTTTTTTTTTTTTTTTTTTTTGTAATGTTTTTTTTTTTAAAAAGAAATGGGTAATTGTATTAAAAAAAAAAAAAAACCCA
>JAPFSC010000140.1:0-143380 GCA_030777805.1 Fusarium sp. MBC 364
ATGTTTTTTGGTGTTTTGACCTTTTTTTGCTACACCTGACGGCAGAATAAGGATATGCCCGGGACGTTAAGCCCAAGAATACGGAATGGTCGGATAGGTAACTTCAGCCTTGTTTGGTGATTCATTTGCATTCCATGTGATGTAGACTTGAAGCCGGTGGTGATGTCTCGCATGGTAGATAAGCTGTTGGATCAATTTCTATCTCTCTGGCAACTCAACGCCACAAAATGCTTAGAACCCTGGGATGAATGGCAATCTCGCATGAAGTGGTAATCGTTTAAATGACTCACTGTTTCTTGAACAACTTTGTTGTTCGGGTAGACAATGACTGGGTGCCTCGACATGCCTCACTCGAAACTTGGCTTTGGGCGCATATGAGTGAGGTCAGGCGTATTGGCGAAAGCTCTCAAAAAGGGCCAACTAGATAAGTCATTCCCAAATAATATGTCTTCCATTCATTAAGTCCTCATTCCTCTAATTAACACGAACTTAACATACCGTAGACGCCATCATTAGTCCTGTCATAAAACACATCCCATCATCCCTCATATCCAAAGTGTCTAAAAACGCCATAACAAACCATCTAAAACTTGGGCATCTTTCTCTTCGCCTTTGACGAGCTCCCATTAAGCAAGAAGTAAAGAGGCAAAAACAACAAAGACCCCATAACGCACAACCAAGTACTGTACAACTGCCAAATCCTCCACAAGAAAGGTCCTAGCCCAGGACACAAGAACTGGATGCAATCTGTAACGGGATACAAATCCTCTTGGCTAGCAATATAGTACTTTGCACTCTGTCTCCGAGGGTTGGTGTCTTCTGGTGCTTCGTCTTCGTCTGAGGACGACTCAGGTGTTAATTGCGTAAGTTGAAGAACCGAGACGAGTCGTACTGGTGCTTTGTACAGCGGTATGAACCAGACTGCGAAGGTTTGGCGGAGGGAGACGTATAGAAGGCCACTTTTTTGATCAAATGCTTTAAACAATTAGCACTCTACAGCATTAAATGGTGGCTTGTTGCTTACCTGCTGAATCAACCTGGATGTCGATATGCGGACTGAGAGTACGATACCACCGATAAATCCCCAGTATCAATTGAATAGACTCTAGACCGCCTGCGAGCGGAACTTGTCCTTTTGATATAGATGGGACGTGGCAGAAGGGATGTGTGAACGAGGCGTTGGGGAGGAAGTAGTCTCGTAGAGCTGACTCTTGGACGTCTGGTGAGCCTTGGGTGAGAGACTTGATTACACCGCCGATTTCTTTGACTGTGAGATGTTAGTAAGGCCAATTGAGTTGCTATGCATTGTTCTTACCTGGATGCTCCATTTTGTTTACTATGAGTGTTCGGATTGCTCGGGATGTGGATTGAAGTTCAAAATGAGTAGGGCCTGAGAACTGCTTGAGATGAGAGATGAGTTTGCGAAAGCAATTGAGTGAGGCAATGAATCTTAAAGTAATGAACCGAGGTTGGAATGATGAGGTTTATTGTTGTTTCAGCCGTGCTATCCGTGGTCTGGTCTCCATAGCATTCGTATCTATTCATTAAACCTGGAATTTGAATCATTGACTCGTCATGATCAACTTTTGCATGTGAAAGATTGACGTCATGACAACCTAACAACGCCAATTGAGTTTCACATGCAAGTTCCCATCACAGCTTTATGAGAAGCTCTCAATCTCAGTCCTCTTGTTCCCTCTTTCTCATCAATTGCAAGACTCAATTGTTGCGATCATGCCTTCAAACTCACGCCTCGTCAATCCCATCCTCCACCCCCTCATATTTCTCTTCCAGATCTTCCAATGGCTTACGGATAAACTCCTCTCTCCTAAACCGCCCAGCGAAAACGCGAGACTAGGTCATAATAGACCTAAGATCGCGGTAATTGGAGCTGGAATCACGGGTGTTACTTCTGCTGCGCATTGTATTGGCCATGGCTTCGACGTTGTCATCTTCGAAGCTGGGTCAAAGGATAATGTCGGCGGTATCTGGAGTGTAAGTACCTTTCCTCACTTCTCACAATCGACAAATACTAAAGTACTATAGCGCGTCAATGAAACTTCTGGCCTTCAAATCCATTCATTAATGTATCGTTTCCATCCTTCCGTCCAGTGGGACAGAGGATATCCTGATCGTCAGCAAATTGTCAGCCAAGTCAGACAACTCTGGGAGCGCTACGGCCTCAAGGAAAGAACGCGCTTCAATACCAAAATTGAGAAAGTCTATCAAGATGAACAAGGCAGATGGATCGTGAACAATCCTGCCATGGGTCGTTTTGGTGGTGTCATTGCTGCGGTTGGAACTTGTGGTGCGCCCAAGATGCCAAAGATCCCTGGCATGGACAACTTTCAGGGTCCGATTTATCACTCTAGTGATCTTACTGGGTATGTGTTCTCATTATTGAAGCACAGATTAGGGACTAACATTTTGTAGAAAGGATGTCAAGGGTAAGAAGATGGCCATCATCGGTGGCGGTGCATCTGCAGTTGAATCACTCGAATTCGCCTTCGCAGAAGACGCTGCCAAAGTAAGCATTCTGTCCAGGTCAGACAAGTGGATTATTCCTCGCAACATGCTCGTCGACGCTCTTCTCAGCTTCAACATCTTCGGTCACGAAACTATTCTGTCTTTCATCCCCGAATTCTTCCTCCGCAAGTTCTTCTACAGAGATCTCGAGAACATCGCTCCTGAAAAGGGTCATGGCTTGTTCATGGAGACTCCGATGGTGAATTCTGATGTCATGGATAAACTGAGGGAGGGTAAAGCAGAATGGGTCCGCTGCGATATCGATGAGTTTGTCGATAGTGGGATTCGTGTTAATCGTCGTGCGAAGGGTGTACCGCAGGGCGGTCCAGGACATGAGGAGGTCATTGACGCAGACATCGTCGTGATGGCAACAGGTTTCAAACGACCGTCTCTCTCTTTCCTTCCAAACGACTGCTTCAAAGAACCTTACTCAGCACCAAACTGGTATCTCCAAACCTTCCCACCCGCACACCCCTCCGTGTCAGCCATAAACTGCACATACGTCAACGCCATCGGGACAGTAGGAAACTGGCACATCGGCATCTACACACGAATTCTGCTCATGTTTCTCATGGATCCCTTTTCCAGGCCCAGTCCATTCTGGATGCAGCGCTGGATCGACATGACCAAGACTCTCAAACTAAGCAGTCCAACTGGAGCTTTCGACTTTTTTACGTACCTTGAGCTTGTCTGGTGGTTTTTCTTTTGTGTTGTTATCAACCCTTTTCGATGGAAGTGGGCTATCTTTGTCTTCTTTGGTGTTGGGTTTGGATTGCCCAAGGCTGTTGTGAGTCAGGAGGAGAGAATCACTAATGGGAATGGATATCATGCTAGGGATGAAGGACGAAGTCTGTGATCTTCACTTGCACGGTCACTGAAGGCATATGGACATTATTGAAACTGAAGGAATATGGACATTGTTGAAACATGTTCGTGATCAAAAGTGTTGTTTTATTAAGTACGCAATGCGGGCATCTTTATCACCAGATGTGTCACAAGCAAACCCCGAGTAGTTGAAATATGTTCTCTTGTTCTCACATCTCCGAGGGCCATGGTTATCAGTCATAAAAACCGTTGTCAAAAGTACCTACTGATAAGATCACTAAACTACCAGTAATGGAAGGTTCCAAACCACCAATTCTTATAATCTGTCCAATCATCTTCAACGGTGGCGCTCCGGTGAAGATTAGCGAGACCGGCCATGTCCGACTTATCGCGGCTCTTGATCAGCTTATCTCAAACTCAAAACTCATTCTCATCACCTCACCAACCTATTCACAATCACAATCACATAAACATATATCTTCACTGGAAATAAGACGGACCGAATTATTGCAGAGGCAAATGATTCTCTTGAGCTGTACCTGCATCGCATTCTGGCAGCTTTGATGTATAGTATAATGTATATCTGTGATGAACCAACTCCAGGCAACAAATTCCTTGCATTCCATCCATGCGGAAGCAAACTTTTCAATATTCCCAAATTCCATTCCCCCCTGCGCCATTATACAGTCTTTCGCATTCAATCAGGTCGGTCATCTTTGAGGGAGACATCGTGATACGCGTAAAACCAGGCATTCGCTCTTTCAACTAACACACATAAAACAAGGTCCTTCTGTTGAAAACACTTCCTTCCTTATTAAGACTGTCTCTGTCCGTTCAACGGAGAGCAGTCAAAGATGGGGTTTGACAAACAGGTTGAGGTCCGATGATTAAAACAGCAAGGTAACAAAGGCGGTGATATCCGCAAAGAGCAAAGTGGAAACAAAGACTCGCATGTGATAAAAGACTCCCAAACTCCAATGCGGATGCCCGGCATGCCATGCCAGGCTTGCACAAGTCCAATTCCGTAAACGCCAAACAATTGTGGCAGTAAGCCGTACAAGCATTCCATTGATCAATTGATCAAGGTTGTTGCTGTTTCGGGTCAAACAGCCAGGTAGAGTAGTGATATAGCGGGCGGCGGTGATGCCTTTCCCATAGTGAAAGGTGTATTATAGCAATGCAATCTGGGTTGCTGTTGATGTCGTGCTGCTGGTGGATTATGAACAGTCCAACTCCATACTACGGTCGGCGACATGATCCTATCCTCGAATCGCTGTGGCAGCATGGCCATCGCGCGACCAGGGAAATGTATCCATCATTTGTTGTTGGATTTGATACGACAGATCGTTAGAAGGTGTACCATCAAAGGACACAAAGGCAGGTGAGGCCGATCTGGCAGTAGCCGAGGGCTTCGGGGCGGGCGACGTGCTGTTGGCACGGAATCCGTCCTTTGGTGTTGAAGGACCCGATTGTGGGCTAAAGGCACCACCAAGCTGAAGGGTATGGTGAGCTGCAGGACCGGCGTGGTGGGAGTATCCGTTGGGGCTTCCAAGCGATGTTGTATGGCTGCGGCGGTGGTTACCACCGGTAGCACCGTCGTAGCGGGTAGCGCTGAGGGTAGTGTCGTTCATGTTAGGGCTCGACTGTTTTGATCCAAACTGCAACAAGACTGTTAGTAACCGGTTCTTTGATCTTGCTTCTGGGTTGCCGTGCCATCCCGATGGGCGGGGTGAATGATGCTACGATTCTGGCGCACAAGGGAAGGGCGACGGGCACCAGAAGCGATGGGTGAAGCAGGGCGGACTTCGGGGGCACGTACAAAGCAGTACTTGTTAACCAGCTCCTCATATGATGAGCTGGAGATTGTCGAGTTGGGAGAAGTAGCTCCGGGGGCGTTGGTCTGGCTCTTAGCGTTGTTGGCGGGCTCAGGAACCATAAGGCTGGGCTTGGAATTTCGGACGTTTGCCTTCATGTAGAGACCATCCTTATCCTGAGCGGCTTCCTTCTCCTTGGCAGCCTGGACGGCAGCGCTCAAGGAAGCACCAAAGTCGTATCGGTTAGAAAAGGCGAGGCCGCTGGGAGAGCCAAAATCCTTAGAGATGTTATCACTGGCCAGGTTACCAGCCGACTTAGACTTGAGGCGAAGACCACCAGTGCTGTTCTCAGACTCGCCGAGAAACTCGTGGATGGGCTGATCAAAGTTGAGCTTTGCGTCGTCACCGAACTCACTGAAGCCAGCAGGCATCGACTTGGGTCGAGGGACATTGGCGCTGCTGGTACGTCGGCTGCTCCGGGGGAGTCCGTTGGCCGGGCGAGAAGAAGCGCCCTGGAAATTGTTCTTGCCATTCATGGGCAGATGCTTCTTGCGGAAGTCGACCTGGAAGTTAGAGTTGGTGTTGTTGTCCCAGTATTCTTGTCCGTTGACAGTGTAGCGGACACAGAAGAAGAGGGTCTTGGACTCGAGGTTGGCTGTATCAGCGAGCTTGATGGAAAAGGTGAAGCGATCATGGCCCAACGGAGTTTCCCGTGGGCGGATCTCGTGGCTGTAGTCAGCGGCAACCTCCGAGGTGGTCTTCCAGTAGTCGAGAGTGAAACGGCATGTAACGGCCTTGGAGAAGGCAATGTTGGCAACAGCCACAGAGCCCAAAAGAGTCTTTTGATCGGCCGATAGCCAAACCTTCTCTAGTCGAACGGGCAACGACTTACGGGCCGGCGAATCATGAGGGAAGTTTGTGGTGAGAATCTCCCACTCAAAAGGAGGGGTACGGGCAGTCTGCTTGCCGTTGCCGGGGAAGGGATACTCGGTATCACTCTCGTAGCTGTCAATAGGTGAAGAGCCAGCGCTCACAGCGAGAGGTCGGTCCACTTGCAGGAAGTGTCGGACGTGCTCGAGATGTGAATCGAAGTGAACAGCCTTGGAGAAGATGGGAGTACCGGGCATACTTGAGGGGCGGCGTCTTGAGGAAGGACGAAGAGCAGGTCGGACGAGCTCACCAGACTTCTTTCGCACCATTTGAGGCTTCTTAAGCAGATCCTCGTCAATCTCCTCTTCAGATACCGACTGCGAGTTGTCGGACATGTTGATAGCAGCGTTGGGCTCGGTCGCTGATCGAACATGACCCATCTTACGACCCTTGGCAAGATCACCGAGAGCACTTGTGCTGAAGCTTAGATGCACACCATCCTTGCGAGGGCGTAGTTGTAATGTTTCTGTGCTGTCATTGTGCTTGATTTGTGTTCGTTGAGGAGATGATGAGCGCTGCATGGGGATCTGGCTAACGGCGTCTCGTAGAGCCTTGTCGAGCTTTCGACCTCGAATCTGGGGTTCTTGCTCCTCGTCGTCGCTACCGGAGGAAGCAGAATCGGGTGGCGAGATGATAGCACCCATGGGCATTGTGCGCTCGTCTGTCACGGGAGGTGGTGATTGGCGAACGCTTGAAGGAACTGCCGTGCCCATGCTCTTGAGATCCTCCGATGTTCCCTGCGGTGTCAGCGTCCCTGTTGATCCATCGCTAAGAGCAGAAGCTGAAGGTGTTCGTCGATGCTTGGTAAGATATGAAGCAGATCGCGGTAGGTTAGGTCTCGGACTCGATTGTAGCGACGACCTCCGGCTCGCTACGGGCGAAGCAGAGGCTGACGAAGCGGGAGATCGATGTGAGGGCGGCGTGTAAGGCATTCCCAAGGTTTTTGGGTGTGAGATTAGAGGGAAGGGAGGAGAGGAGAGAGGAGGAAAAGGTTTATCCGTGGAAGCTGGAGACGATGTCCAAATGCTTGACCACGTTGAGGTAAAAAGAAGAATCAACTAAGGGTAAATAAGGTTGATGAAACTTCTCGTCTCGAGCGAGATGAGATTTTGGAGGAGACAGAGAAGTTGCGTTGAGTTGAGCTGCGATGGAGATTTTGCTCCTAGCGCTTTTCGATGAAGATCAAGGCAGGAGTTGATCGAGATCAGCTAATAACGGGGAAGGAACGGATTAGCATGGTCAAGAAACAGGGAACTTTTGTGGCAATGCATAATTAGACGAGAGAGAGAAGATGCCAAGAAGGGGTGAAAACAATGGACAATTTGGGGTAACCAAAAAATAGACAATCACTGATGTATGCAATGAATAGGATGAGGAGAAGTGGGCAATGGAGAGAGAGGATGTTGTTTTTTTAATTGTCTGTGTTTCGTTTGTCGCGAACGAGAGGGCTGTGCGGGCGCTGTGGTGTTGAGGATTACAGGGCGTACAGTGCAGTGTAATTCAGTGGGTGTTTTAGTGCGGTGCCACTACTTACACGATTGAGCTGATCAATGCGCCGAAGCCAAACAAACAAAGATCTGTCGACTCGAAGAAGGACGATCGATAAATGCTCTGGCAATATTCCAGCAACTGAGCAAAAAAGGATGATTCCACGAGGAACAGTTCGGCAATTGTGTTGAGTTGATGAGTGATAGTGTATCACAGTGAAGTGATACTGCAGCTGATTTCCGATGATAACGTTGAACAAGAGGCGGTAGTCGTCGGATTAGGAGCTTCGTCGAGATGATGATGAGGACAGATGCATCAAACAAAAAGACAACAAATAATAAAACAAATAAACAAATAAATGATGGCTGATGATAACTATAGAGACACTTGAAGTCAGTAAGTCAAATCAGTCCTTTTTCTGAGTGGATGTCATAAACTCGTAGAACAGCAATCAGAGCTGGTGGATGCTGGGAAAGGAATCGAGGATAAGATATGATGGCTGCGGGGAGCCAGGTGGTTTTGAGTGTTCTGTCCAGTTGCAGTTGCCTCTGGATCCGTCCCCAATAAAAAAAAACCAAGGTGCTTGACGGGTTATTGGTTGACCTGACCTTGTCGCTACGACTGCCTTGGCCCTTTGGTGTACTTTGCCAATGGAGGTTTAGTGAGGTGTGAGAGGCAGCGCCGGGGCCGGCCTGAGCGGCATGGGCTAGTACGACAAGGTTGAGAGCCGCGTAGACATGGACCGTCTGATGGTAGAGTCGCAGTAGAGGGGAAAAAAGATGGATGGGGACTAACAAGATGAATGGGTGGTAGGTGCTAAACGGCAGGGATGGGCAGGATGGGGCAGGATTTGAGTTGCAGGCCAGGACAGGACCAGGGGTGGGGATGGGAGGGATAGAGCTAACGAGAGTTGGTGGTACAGTACTTTACGGGTACAGGTAGGGTAAGAGTAAAGAGTAAGAAGTGAGAAAGGGTGGCATCATGTTGATGCTGTGCACTTACGAGTATCAGACAGACTCTACATGAACTGTTACTGCTGCAGAGTATCAAGCCAATCGATAAACTCTCTCAACCTCGTTGCATCGGTTTTATGGCGGGTCTCAATTTGACTGTTACTTCTCCGTGGGGTGGGGGATTGGAGATGTGGATTGAGTTGTAGTAGAAGAGTATGGAGATGGGGGATGGGGATGGAGTAGTGGAGAGACCAGACTTCAGACAAGAGGCCTTTTTCTATCCTTTTTCAATATGCGTGAATTGGATCTTTGTCAAAAATGAGGCGGAGGCAAAAAGAGGAGACCCCCAAAAAGATGAAGGCGTTGTTGGTCTTGGTGTTTGCAACTCGGTGGATGAAGAAAGATTGGCGCTTTTCTAAGATGGCGGCGGGGTTTGGCGTCTGCCGATTCCTTGGTGTTGAAGTTTGAGTTTGGGTTTTGAGGTTTCCGAGAGGCTTTTTTGTCTTTCTCAGGTGCAGAAAATTAAAAATATAAGATTGATAATCCCCATCTGTTTATGTACGTTTGTAGAGGAATGATGTTACCAAGTGCTGATGGTTACCGGATCCAGTACACAGCATGTACGGTATGCGTCAGATGGCGGCGAGTAACAGAAAAGAGAGAGGCGACTTTTTATTGAAAGCGTGGGATACTTCGGTATTCCGTGCTTGGCTTCGAAGCATATGATGCCGAATTAATTTTTGATGTTGCTGCAAATGAATGATATGAGGTTTTTGACTGATCTGAGGGAGTGGTCTAAAAGAGTGGATATGATCTGAGCAATGGGTTTATCGTATCGTATCAAAGAAATCGACAGATAAAAAAAGAGTAGACGAGAGCGACTGGCTTGTAAGCGGAGATCTCCCCCAAAATGCTACGAGAGCATGGACTTGATGAACATGGGGCAAGGGGCTGAATTGAGCTCCTTGTTTGGTCTGGTTTGGTTTGAGGATGCGCCGGAAAGTTTAGCACTGGCCTTTTTAGCGAGATGCTTGTTGATAGGCACAATACGCAGCAATGATTACACTTTCGGCTGACGCTGAATAGGATACAGAAACGTCTGTCGTCAAAATAACGTAGAGAATGATAGGTGAAATAGGGAAAGGAAAAGGCAAAGGAAGGTTTAATTGTACGAAACGAATGAATGAATGAATGTGAGGCTGCTTCTGCGATCAATCTGTAGTAGGCTGAAAACGAAAGAAAGAGAAGAAACAGAAAGTCAAGAGAAAGAGTGCAAGCAACCGAGGGGGACGACAAGAATACTACATACATAACATACAAAACCATAAGAAACATAAGAGAGACATGTTCATCAGAAACATTGCTGCTTCAGTCGTCATGGTGAGTGTATTCACAAACATCCAACAACAGAGACAGAATGTGAAGCCACAGCGACAGACAGAACGTCTCAGCACCAACAATGAGGTGCGAGTTTAGTTTGTGTGTTTCTCTGTTCTGTCTGTTCGGCCCACACCCTTTTTGGTCTTAGGCCCGTTCGTTTTTTTCGTTCGCTTCCAAGGTTGGTGTCAGATCATCGAATCACAATAGCTCGTGGCGCACGCCAAGGTACTCGTAGCATTCTTTAAGCAGCCTCTCGGTCAAGAGTGTGCATTTCCCGTGAAGCTGATCTCAGCTTTTGCACATCTGTCTGTGCCTCTATCTCTGTGTCTGTTCTGCTTTGTGGATTGGACTGTGCAATGACGAAATACTAGTCGTACTCCGTAATTAGATGGAGAGCACGGTTGCGAGGGAAGCTTGTTCGATGGATAGGCATTGCGTTGCGAAAGCAAGAATGACATCCATGTAGCGGCTCTCAGACGCCTGTGGAGTTTTGGTCCCAAAAGTGACACACAGCCTTTTTTGGGTCCAGACGATTAACGGTTAGTCTCAATAGCTATCGTACCCAAGCCCGGAGCTTCTTCAGCCTTCAGCTCCCTCCTCGTCCGTCCGCGACAGGAACATCGTGACCCTGTCCTGACTAACTAACTAACTGTATGTATGCAACATAACTCCCGCTCCGTATGATCCGGGGAGACGCGCAGCACCCGGAAAGAATGGACAATAGAATGCCAATCGTTCTCGGCAGATACTTTCTTCAACAATGGAATCTCGATGATGGAAAGCATAATACCACTGTACCCGGCACATATTATTGAGTTTGTGCTCACCGACTGGGATCTACGGATATTACAACTGTAGTGCTGCAGCCGCAGTCTTGAGTTCAGTTTCTGAGCCTCCAAAAAATCCAAGGCAGAGCCCCTTGTCTAAAACACGGCGCAGACAAGACCAGAAAATTCCCCAAAGCATGGGGCAGGGCTACTACTGTACCGGCAGATTTGGAGTCTAGCGATTGGGCAACTGCATGGAAGAACGAATGAATGCCTTCGCTTAGAGCAGTGATTCAATCGGATTCAAGAAGGGGGCACGGTCAAAACGCTTTTTTACTTCTGCCCAGTAATAAATGCCCAGTCTTGAAATGTCGTGACATGGTCGTCGTCAATGACGTAGGTCGTCACAGAAACCACGCGCTCATTCTTTTCATTGTCTCACCACAAACAAGCACGATGAGATGGAAGCATCTACAGTATGCGAAAACGACAAGATGTAGGTACAGTACAGTAGACAATTGAGCCTCAACCCCAGACTTGCCTTGCAATGCAGCGTTGTCAATTACTAAGATCTACTGTCGCAGTATTATTCTTGGAACAGAAAAAGAGCAACTCCTTGCCCATCCCCCTTGTCCATGTCGTGATACCGTATCGTGAGCGTTAGTCAGGTAACCCGCCCTTTCTCCAATGGGAATTGGACTAGCCTCCCCAGGTCTTGTCACGTCTCACGATGCCTGTAGCCTGTCCTTTCCCTTTCCTTCCCCAAGTCCACTTTGGAGTAGAGTTGATATGGATGGGTGCAACCAAGGTATGGGGAAAAGTGGCACTGAAACCTGCGACAAAAAGCAAACAGATGGAAATGAAGGCTCTACTTGCTAGCAGTGTGATTGTCTCACTTGTGATCTGACACAAACCGACCGCCTGTTCGCGTTGGGGTAGAAAAAGCCCTCTCTCCTCCTCCAACTGGAATTTAGACAATAATTGTGCGCGTGCAAATGAAATGTCTAGACAACTGCTGACCGCCGGCAGAATACGTGAGAGTCATGATTCAGGTTGACTTCAAGACAGTAGAGACCGCCTTTCAATCGCTGAATGCAAGTGCCAATAGCTCGCAGAGCGATGGCGGTTGTCTTTCCTGCAACGCAGATTACACCAAGCCCAGAGGGGATGATGCATCCGATGCTAGCTTGATCACTTTCTTAACGGTCTCAAGGGTAACATTATACTGTATAGTACAGTACCTACAATTAATTAAATTCCCGCGCTTCAAGCGGCAGAGTCCTGTAACTGACAGATCTGCCACCCCCACGCAACAAATTAATTTAGTCCTGAGCTTGTTTTGCAAGCGATGAAAACCGACAAGATTATTAACGAGATCGATAGAGACGGGATACGGATAAGACCTTTACGATTTAGGTTTAGTGTAGAGGGAAAGATAACGGATGGGAAAATGCACAGACCAGATCGCCCACTCACACTCCTGTCAGCCTGGGACTGGTCTATTTTAGACTCGCTTGTTTTTGTTTGGTTAAGAAAATTTTCACCTCCAGGGTTGGTCCAACAGCCTTTCCTTTCATCAACAGTCACTATTAAAGAGTGGTGGGGATTGAGGTCTTTAACTTGATGACTTACACAATTATATGCCTCCAGACTATAATATCGCCGAGTCTAGAGATTTATTGTTCATCAACTTCTTTAAAAGGATATTAATGAGTCGATGGTGAGAGTTGAATGCTATCACTAGATCCCTTTCAGTTTAGAGACCCAACATGTATCATAGCGCCTCGTAATGAGGGAGCTCATCTTAACAGTTTTGGGAGCTTGTTGGGTGCGCGAACGTTAGCGATCTCACCATGGCTTGCTCTAGTGCCACTTTCACATGTAAACCTTGTGTCTTGATTATCACGCAACCGCCAACCATCACTCTGCAGCACCAGTAACAGTAAAAAGACCCTGCAAATCACCCCAACCAACCATAAATCTTCCTTGATGGTGTAGAGAGTTCTCTTGATGGTTGTTTGGCCACCTACTGAAGAGGTTACAGGATGGTGCTGACTGCTAACTCGCCACTGTAAAGTGACAGCTCCCCTCCAACCTTCATCAGTGCCCAGACCAGACTACAGTAACAGAGCTCGATATCCAAGCACAACACCAAGACTTTGGCATCGCCACTCATTAGTCAATACTATCTAGGCATCTTTCATCTCTTTCTGTCCCCTCGCATCAAACAGACCCATATGCGTGTGCACACCAACATACACGGTCGGTGACATTCAGCGTCAAAAACGTAAGGTGATGGCGCTAAAGAAAACCGTTTTGTTTTACTCTCCCTTACATACAGCACCGTATTATGTGATAACATCCAAGAGTGGCTATTCAGGCAATCAAATCCGATTATATGCAATTGGACAAATCCATCTATCTATCTCTTCTCTTGAACAAGATCCATTGAAACCACCCCTGCTCGTACGATTAAGCACGGGAGAGCAACAGTACAGTGCACATATGACAGGGATTCCCTTCTGTTGAGCTGAGTTCCTATCTGTGTGTAACCATCCCCATCACCCCTTTCTTTCTCTAATCGATGCCATCATGTCAGGTTACTTGACGACATATGTATCCGATATCGCTTGAACTGTATCATGATATTGACACAGCCATCCATCCATCCATCTTTGACGTCTGCCCCTCCTCGGTGAAGCTGTAGCGCGATATACTAAACAACGGGACGATATCAAAAGCTCAATATAAGCTACATGCCTAGATATGCAAAATGAGCATCTCCTGCATTACGTTTGCGGTTCGCAGAAATAGTTTCCTATTCTACTGTAACATTTGTTATGTTATGTTTCGCACGCCACCCTTGTTACTGTTACTGCAAGCGACGGGTGTTTTTTTTGTTTTCGGATCCGTGGCTTGGGATTGGCGCCTTTCCGTTCGCTAACCATGCAGTTCATTGACAGGGGTATCACTCGTCAAGGATGGCTTAGACCACAGGGCGACTCTCAACTATCGCAATTTTTTGTTGAAAAAAAGACAAGAGTCGAGAGTCGAGTCTCGAATAGACTCTTTTTCAGGTGGAACCTGCAATTGAGAATGGAGTCGCAATCGTATCGGTACCCGCAGACCCGCTTGGGGCTGAATCACAGTAATTAATTGTTGATCTCTTGAGCTTGATCTTCAACTTTATAGACCAGTAAAGATTATTTACGCCGCTGAGATATGATGGCTTCAAGCCTCTTCCTTCCTATCAAGGGTCCTAACTAAAACTAAAACTAAACTTCCCGCTCTCAAGCCTCAAATCGAACATCATTTCCTAGATCTTGAGATATTTAAAACTCTTCAAGATGTTATTTCCGTCGTGTGCAATTTGCCACTTCAAGGGATGGGGGTTACATTTTTAAAATATCTCATTCTCAGCTCGCCAACCCGGCAGAGTCCGAGTGGGCACGGCACGACACAACCTGCAACAAGATCCTCATTCGAAAGAAGGCGATTCCTTCATAGAGTCTAGAAGGAACTCATGTAAAACATCAAAAATGTAACTATCTCCAGCCCCTTGATACCAGAACATCCTCCCCAATCCACTGGAGTTGTGGGTCGCGCGGGATGTTAAATGCCAGGGGCCCTGTTGCTCATTGAGTTTAAGCCAAGACGATGATCTGATGGTTCGCGCTCTAGAGGGTATACCGAGTACAGTAGGATCCTCATGCCGAGACCGTAATTACGATTTATCGTTGGTGTTTTGCATATCGAGCCAAGCCAAGCCTGAAGGCGAAAAACAGACGACAGTTCAAGGGAGATCTTCAACACGAAAAAAAAGGGTCCAGCCTCTGCTAATGTCTGCTACCCTGATCGTCGTCGATGATCTCCGCAACGATAATGCCACAGAATCTTGCTTGTATCATGATGCTTTAGTGTGTCTGTGGGATCTTCGTGCAGTGGTACCTTTTTTGGTCATCTCTACACCCTCACTTACCAGACCAAGGTAAGGCGAGGACCCTTTCTTTCATCCGTGGCAATAACAAGAGCCAAGGACCCTTCGCACATAAACAATTCTGGCAGCACCAGTACGAATTGCGATCAAGATGCATAAGGGACCCTGCTGGGTTAGTACTGGCACTTCTCACCGACGTTACCATGGATTATGGGAAGAGCAACATACGCCATTATACGCAGCCACATCCGCAATCAGAAGAGCGCCGTTCGTTGCACGTAGGCACGTTAACGAAACTGCAGATGATGACGCTTGGGCGGTTGCATTGCGTATGCCTGCCTCTCTTTTTGCTGCAAGTCAACACTCCGTACAGGACCGGCGTACATGTATGCTCAGCGTTATCATCAAACATCATCTCTCCCTGCAGTCTGGGGATACGGTTCTGGACAGGAATTGGTTCATGTTGAATGCGGGGAACGTTTTTTCTGGTGATCTGCAATCTGCCCTTTCGTGTTTTAGTATTTGCAGTTGCAGTACCGTAAGCGCCTGGACTACTGTATCTCCCCAGACGCCGTTCGTCTCGTCTTATCGGTACGACTGTGGAGATGGAACCGTATGTTACTGGTGTTCGTTTGAACGAACGGTTTCTGTTTAACGCGACGCTATATACGTATCTTACTGTAGAGTGGTAGAGGTCCAGTGGTTAAGCTTTGCCGGATCTTCCGCCCCGGACTGGTCTAGTCACTACCGGAGCGGGGCCAGCTTACCATTGAGCAATGCTGATGCTGATGGCTTCAGTTTCATGGAGACAGTGAGAGTCCTGCTAATTTGGTCTCTTTTTCCTTTCGGTTGTCATCATCCAACTGTCTGCACGTCACCCTACAGTATACAAAACGGATACTCTACAGCTGGAGTATACCGCTCCTCTCCCTCAGCTGCAGAAACGAGAGACACCTTCTCCAACCCCGCGCCATTGGAACCCCCTCTTTCCAAGCCACCAGTATGATCATGACCTTAGACTAACACCAGTAACTGACGACTCTACCAAACTCGTGAGACTCGGCCTTAGCTACATCGGGATAAAGTAAGAGCTCCCTTCTCGGCCGACATCAAGAACCCGATGCTACATGTGCATGGGGAATTCTCCAGAACCTGCTTTATCGGACGTTTCGGAAAGGAATCTCATGTGATGAATTATGGGAATGTTTCCTCCGGTTTGCTCTGCAGTACTGTTTGTTATTACTAGTGAGGGTAGGTAAGGTCATGGTTTATCGTGCTGCTGCATGATTTGAGTATTATGACAGACTCCATCCCAAACATCGACTCATGGTGCGGGGAAGCTTTGTGGGATATGGCGTCGTCTAATTTGCATGATAGCATAGCATTCAATCTAGACCTTTTCAGCTGTCAAGGCTTGAATCAGCTCACTGCATTCTTATTCCGTTTGACATTATTTCTGCAATTCAACCAATTCGTCTTGTAATGGTCAGAATGATAACTCCATTGCGAGCTTCCTACAGAAAAGTAACCTCTACTGCTTCCCCTCCCTCCTCCTCCTCCTCCTCTTCTGGGTGGTGGTACCCCCCCCCCCTCGCACCCGTTATCATGGACTCGCTAAGCAACGGTAACCCCCCACCACCTTGGTACAAGATCCTGGTTCCTTGGCTACCAACCACTAATCGCAATCGCAGGGGGGAAAGTAGAGAGGCTTCCTCCTCAACACCAAAGTGAAAGGCAATGTGTCTGGAAATGGCTTCCAGTGGTTTAATATCCCCGCTGATCTACCCCTTGCTGCCATCCAACTTCTCTTTACCCTGTCAGTCGGTCAGATAAGGCCCGGTGAACCAAGCCGGATTGGCTTTGTTGAAACCGGCATACCATACAGAGGAAGTTACTCTCCCAAGTCTTTTCTCTCGAGTCGAGTCGTCTATTGTTGCTTCTGCTTTCCTTCAAACATGGATAGTCCAAAAGCTCCACATCACTCACTACCAAGACTTTTTAAATATGGGAATATTGTATTGGCACTTTTGACTGGACCGTAGATACAAACTCAAGGCAGCCACCATGTTTCCCTCGTTCGAGATGGTTGCACACCACCATCTTGAGGCTCGGCCCTCTGATCAGCAAAACTTGTTCTGTTATGGATAGTTTACCTCTGTTCTCGTCCAGGCACAGGGACTTGAATCTTTTTCTAAACTTGGTTTATCTATTCCTGGCTGCACATCCATTTTTACAGTAATTCTCAAACTCAACAATTGAACGCCTTTTTTCCCCAGACATCCCCTTAAAAATCCTCTCCACGGGGAAATTCTTTTCTTTCTCGTTTGCTACAAAAATGACTGTTCTATGACGTACCGCTGCAGAGGAAACATGATCACCACCATCGAAGTCTAGTATGCGAATCGGCCTTTGACAAAGACAATAGGTTGGATTGAAGTGGGCCAAAGCTCTTTCTACCGGGGGTGCACGGTTTGCTTTAGTTCACTGTAAATTTCAAAGCCAAGCTTCTGTCTTCCCAAGGTATCATTGTTGCTGTGTTAGTGGAGCGAGGGCCCCCTTGTCCATGGCGGCCGAGAGCGAGAGGACCCATTTCAACGATGATCGTACAAGAGCCTCTAACGTAGATTTCACACTTTGAGATGGAGCTCAATCCACTTTGTAACCCCCTGGCATGAGCCGCAGGTCTTTTAATTATATTGTTTGGGTTTAGTTGGAAGGTGATAGGAGTCATGGAAGAGTCAGAGAGGAATAGAATAGGCGCCCGACATGACATGACATGCAGCATAGTATACAAAGAGGAGCCGTTCTTCAGCTTCATTTGTGATGAGAGGGTTTGGACGGCTTAGTGGTAGTGGTTCCCCATACACAGCAATATCCCTCATCCTTATCCCTTTTCGCTCGTGTTCCTACGTAATTGTTGCTATTCGTGATACCTCAACGCTTCAATATTTCACGCAGGATGGAGAGTTGAGTTGCGCTGCCCCTCCCCCTCAAGCCTCCGACGTTACTCTACTGCACAGAGTAGTAGACGCGGAGTTTAGTTGAGAGCGAACGCGGAGGTGGAGAGTTTTTAGTTTTTGTTGGTGGGCAGCCAGCATCACATCGTGTGAGAAGTGAGCCACCACCACAAGCAATCAATCCGCCACACCAATCTCATTCCCTTCTCAACGGGCGGGCGGGCGCCTCACTATTCTACATGTACTGTACTGCAACCTTTTGGAGTATCGACTCGAAGCTTCTTCACCGCCTCAGCCATGCATCTCTGCTCTGCAGTCTTCATGAATCGCTGTGAGGTACAGTACAGTTTACATGCATGCTCCTGAGACACTTCCCGCTGTGTCTTGCTCATATCGTGCATTTCTTGCATGTCAAATGACTGCCTTGTAATCAATTTTACCAGTACGAGGTTGCAGGGCAGTGCTTATCTATCTCCTTGTAAACTTTAGACCGTCAGACAATAGGGTAGCCACAAACTCGAGATCTCCATGTACATATGCCACCTCTAGTGCAGTCAGTTCATTGCAACAACGGACGGCTCATGCTCGATGACAAATCTGCTTTTCTTCAGTACCCCGGATTTTCACCGTAGCTTTCGCTTCACTTTTGCCCCCCCAATGCACAGTCGGAGTGTCGGCCGGTGAAGAGCTAGGTTTTGTCAAGTGTGTTATCTGACCAGTTCTGAATCTTGAGGTTCACACCCATATCAACGGCCCGGGCCATGTGACTTCTCACAGAGGCCGAACTCGCGAGTGTATCTTTTGTGTCACTTTGATAGATAACGAGTCTTTGATTAATTGCCGTAGAGTCTTGGTGAGGTAAGCACTGTCGGGTGGCGGCTCACGACCGTTTACCGTGGCGGCGTGGGATACACTCTCGGGTCTAGATCTAGGGTATTTATCTTGTAGGTGGCGTTGGTGTTGTGAACGACCACAATTGACGTCCGGTGAAGACAAGCCAATAACACAATGTGGTCAATGGTGATCTTTCTTTATTATCATCATCTCATGCACCCCGGATTTTGACCGCATCATCAAGAATATTCTCGACTTCATCATGCTGGAGAATGTCACATCCATAGACCGATTCGACCGGGAATATAGCATCCGAATTACCCATCTCGAAGACCATACAGCTCAGCACCCGACGCACCGTTACCATGACTGAACGCATGGCTTGGGTAGTACCGACACGAGGCTAGAAGCGGCTATTTCATTGTCAGAGGTGGTATACAAGCTGTAACAACAGTGCAGATATATACATATGCTGTGTCACTCGACGCCCCTGACGCTCTGAACTGTCATTTCTCATTGACATTTCTGCTGACCGGTTGAGTTTCACTACCTTCTGCAATAAAACGTGTTGAAGGAGGGGGCTGACGTTGGTGTCAATATCAAATGTTTTATGTCGTGACCTGATGCCCAACCCGAGCAAAGTCCGCGGGTAACATGATCTTGCCACTGCGCTGTGCCTATGCCTGGAACTTAGCAGGAGGCAAAGGGTCTGGTTATACATGACTTGTTTGAAAGGTACCGTAACGTTACTAGGTGTACAGAGCACCTGGAGGTTCGGATGGACGGCATTGGAGTTCTTGGAAATATGATGAGGCATGGAGGAAGTCATTGTGCGTAGTGTTTCTGTAGAGGCGCTTCCATATTGAAGGATAGACAATTGGAAAAAGTGACTAGATAGTTTTCTAAAGGCTGTATAGATAGGTGAAATTGACACTCAGATCGCGGGGAATATTCTGCCTGTATTTTCTCGAAGATCATCTACCTTCGAGATCAGGGCTGTCTGATATCCTTATTATCTTTTAACAAGCACAGACGACTTTAGTAAATGTGGCCGTAGAGCTCATAGCACCAAGGCATCAGTGAAAGTCAATGCATCCGGAATAGAGATGCTTTATAATACTGGCTTTGTCGTATCGAGATATGGTGGTGGCTCTGAACACTGGTCAAGGACTGCTGAGTTTGCGCGTGAATTGAGAGGAGAAAGCGCATATTGTTCAATTGGAGGTTCCAAGAATTGAACAATGATACTGGATGTATAATGAAATCAGTGCTTGTTGCAAATGAAGAAATCCCAATATGAATGAGCATTAGAGTTGGTGTTGTAGCGAGCTGAGCATGATCTGACAGGGCATTCTGCATGTTGGCGTCAGCATTGTGACCCAGACTGAGGACTTTTCAGGTAACCATAGAAAGAGGAAAGAGAAGTGTCAATTTAAGACTCTAATAGTTATTTATTTGCGATGTCTTTATGATTAATTGAAGTGATGCTCTTCACTTACAGTGATTGACTGCTGTTGGAAGTGGACCTTGAAAGCTGACGTCACATGCCACCTCAGCTCCCCCACCAAATCAAGCTCTACTCAGCCCAGTTCCCTTCAGCTCAAGCTCCATCAAGGCGTCCCAGCCCAACATCACCAAAATAACCTTATTCTTCCTTAGCCTCCTATCTACCAGAGTCTATTCCTACAGGTCGCTACCGCCAAAATGTCCTCCCGCGGCGTCCCAGAAGTCCTCTTCAAAAAAGTAGACGAATACGTCGACTCCCTCGCCCCTCAGATCCAACCCCGCATCACCGACGAGCTCGAAACCTTTCAGCAAAAGACCATCGACAGTCTCGAAGACAAGGTCGTCGACGCCTTTCGCTCGCTCTTCAACAAAGACAAGAATCCTTCTGGGTCCAGGAGTTTGGACGATAATGCGCCTGATGCCTACGGTGGACAGTCGTTGCCTTTTGCGGACGAGATTGCCAAGCTCACGCGTAGCTTTACTAAGAACATTGATGAGGCGGGTGATGATCTAAGGGATATTTTCGACATCACAGAGGGACAGGGACAAAGTCGGGGTGGAGGCGACGAGACGAGATCGCGCGGTGGAGGAGATTCGTCCCGTGGTGGTGGTGCTAAGGGCTTTCTATCCTTTGCTATCGATGCCGTGCAGGACCACCTCGAGAACAACAGCGGCAGAGGCTCAGGAGGTCAAGGCGGCTTTGAACTTGATGGCCTTCTAGGCGTTCTCAGCGGCACCGTCAAAGACGCAGCGCGCAACCCCGAAGAAAAAGCCCGTCTCATCAGCCCCGAGATCAAAGAACAAGTCGGCCTAAAGCTGCGCGAACAACATGCTCCCATCGCCGAACAATTCACACGCATCGCTCTCGACCACATCAAGCGCTGGCTTCGTGGAAACACGAGTACAAGGGATCTGGGAGATGGTGTTAAGGGCGAGATCGAGGACCAGGTCAAGGATCTTGTCAAGGGACTTGGAGGACTGTTTGGGAACAAGAAGTCTAATGAGGGAGCTTCGAGAGGCTTTGGAGATGATGGTGGTGATCGTGCTCGTGCTCGTGCTGATGGGGATGGTGAGAGTGGTGGTTTCTCAAAGGTCATTAGTGACAAGCTCAGCACGGGAATTGCGCGCGTTCATAGAGAAGTCCGCATTGAGTTCCGCAAGATTCTTGGTGGTATCGAGAAGCAACTCTTTGAGCTCCTACCCGATCAATTCCAGCGCCCATTGGAGAAGATCCTGGGTGGTAACCCATTCGACTCTCAGCTCGACCGCGATGCAGGACCAGGACACTCCGCCGACCGCGGCTTCGGAGACGACATCAAGGCGAAGCTCGTCAACAAAATCCGCGGTCTTGTCCGAAAAGTCCAAGAGACACTACGCGAGAGCATTCTAGGTGTCGTCAACGGAGGACACCGCAAGTTTGAGCGCCAGAGCTGGTTCTTTGTGCAGAACATGGTGGAGATGAAGGTGCAGAAGTATCTCCCCAAGGTCAAGATCTCTGTGCCTGATGATATCGGCAATGAGGGTGTTAGCGTTGGAGATCCTTCTGCTGCGAACCTTGGTGGCGCGAACCAGCCTGTACCGGCTTCGCAGGGAGGTTCGGGAGGGTATGGGGCTCCGTCGCAGCAGCCCTATAATCCTCCTTCGCAGTTCCAGGAGGGTCATCGACCGAATCAGAGTCAAGACTACAATAGACCACAGGGTCATGATGATTACAGACCACAAGGCAATGATAGTTACAGACCCCCAGGCAACGACAGCTACAGACCTCAGGGAAATGACGGCCACCGACCCCAAGGAAACGATAGCTACCGACCTCAAAGCAACGATGGCTACAGACCCCAAGGACAGGGTGACTACCGACCCCAAGGCCACGACGAGTACCGACCACAGCACAACCAATCTCATCAAGAATACAGACCTTCTCACCAAGAAGGATACCGACAGGATGAGTACAGGCCTCAACAGCACCAAGAGTACCGCCCCGACCAGTACCCCCCGCCGCCCCAGCAGCATCAATCTGGTGGCTACAACCAAGGCTACCAGCAAGATCAAGGATATGGACAGAACCGAGGGCACAACCAAGATCAAGGCTATGGCCAGGGTCAAGGATACGGCAACAACCCTCGCTACTAGGAACGTCTATTTGGTTCACGTTATAGACGGTGACAGGCATGGCTGTTGAGGAGCGAGGGGATACCTACAGAAGCATTGTACCGAGGGTGAGGATAGCGAGATAGATTGATGAATAACGACCACCTAACCAAACTTGCCGGTTCATCCGTATCTAGTTGTCTCTTCCCTCGACGCATTAACTTCAGGGATTGCATGTCTCCATCGTCAACCCTCTAGACGAGCCCAGAACCCCTTGATTCCGCAGAATACCGAGACCCTGGATGACCAAACCCACAGCCAAGCATGTAATATGTCGTGATACCATCAGATCATAGACACAATCTTCTTCAACCCTAGTCTAGTCCCTCCAGTAGGGCATTGAACTACTGGGATTCAGGGTCCAAACCACCATGTGAAAAATTCATCTTCTACACCGTCCCTTTCTTCAGGGTCTAATGCAAAAGACCCTGCATCATGAAGATCTGAAGGGTATCATATCACATGGCTTCTTGGTCCTGTACTTGGCGTGGTCTGATTCTTCGTGAGGAAACATGATGTGATATGGCACGTGCAGCGTTGTTTCGTCAGAACGGCATGATTTTGGAATGGGAATTCTATTAACCTCGGTAGTCGAAGTCTTGGATCTTTACGTGAGGGTGATGTGCATAGTTTCTGACGTCGGGTCTGGACCTGGCTGTCATACGGATGCGCGTATGGAGTAGTCCGGGCTGAGATGATCTGATAGATAGAACGACTTTGTTAGATCCACGGTGTCCCGGAAAGCGGGTTTCAGGATCTTGATGCGGCCTTTGGGGGTGGGATGAAGGGAGCTTGTGTATGATCCCATCTAAATATGGGGGAAGGTGGTGAGAAGGTTATGATGAAGTTATGCAGTGAAGATCTGGCTTATCGTGTTGCTGCAGAGTGAATACGCGGATGTTGAAGCGCCTCGGGAGAACGGAGGACGAGATGACGTTGGAGGTTAGGTAGGATGTTGGCATCACAACATTTCCGCTTGCGGCAGATGGTCTGACAAGGCTGTATAGACTTTCTACATGTGATGACAATTGCAGGTTTAGAGCACTCTCATTATGACGGAGCTGTGACAGTTCATCTACAAGACTTCAGGCCTCAGCACCACTGTGCTCGTGCGGATGACATGTATACATTTCCCTACTGAAGCTGACTGTCTTTGAGATCTTCTCTATTGTATTATCTTATTCTGTCTATCAATAGATTATCCAAACTCCAGAACCCAATTTCAGTCAACCACCAACGCCAATATCCAAGTCGATTCCTCACCACAATCACCTCGCAACCCACAAACCACCATTCCCATAAACCTGATCCCTCATCTCTTGCCCCTCACTCCTAACACCAACCCAATGCGAAGGAATCCTATCCAACCCACCCTGCACAACACCCGTCGCATCCCCCAACCTCTCCTTAAACCCCCTATCACTCTTCGCAGCCCTTGTCGCAGAAAGATTCACCTCAGGGCCCCAAGCATCCCGCGCAAGACTCGCAGTCGTAGTCATGACATTGCGCGAATGCTCCTCCACAATCTCTTCACTGGACAGTGTGGGGGAAAAGGCGTGTAGGTAGCCCATTAGCATGATCTTCATCTTCATATCGAAGAAGAGCGTGTCTTCGAAATCGTGCAGGATGTGCACTATTACTTTGTTTCGCTGGACGACGCCCGGTGGTGCGTTGCGGAGGGGGGCAATTGTTACTATTGCTTCGTGCCAGTCGTCGTCGAAATCTTCGGTTTTTTGGGCGGGTGTGGGAATTACGCGTGCCCATGCTGCGAAGACACCGCCCATGCGCATCTTTACATCGTCTCCGACCTCAGTCAGATTTGCGGTAGGAATACCGAATTCCCGAGTCGATATTCCTGTTCCGCGAACTACTTTGCCGGCGAATTTGTAAGGAAATGGTGTTTCGGGACCGTCGTCGCTGCCGATTACTTCTAGCGGCGCATCGAGTGCTGTACCGCTGAGTAGAGGATCATATCGTCCCGCCTTGTTGTTCTTCCAGCTCTCACTAACAGCATTGCTGAGACCTGATTTCTGATACGCCGTAGTAGCAACTTTCTTAATCGCCGCGTTACTCGGCGTGAGTCGTTTGGCACCTTGTTCAACCACAGCGCCTGCAACACCAGTGTACTTTTTCGCAACCTGCGATCCAATAGTGGTAGCTACCTTTATACCCATCTCCAGAGGCATAGTACTCAGACTCGAGCCTCGAACGGTGCTGACGTCTGTGGATGTACTCGCTATGCGAAACACGGGACTGCCGCAGAGGACTTTCTTGTTGTCTTCTCCTGCGCAGACGACCAGTCGAAAGTAGCCGTCTGTTGCGGCTGCGGGGATACGCACGATGTGTGTTTCCCTAGGAACATGATTCTTTAATTTTCCTGAAGCTTTCTTGACGAAACGTTTAAAGTCACGTTGGATACCGCGCTCGTCTGCTTCGGGGAGGTGTTCGACGTTTGCTTTTGTGACGGGAGTGACATTTAGCCACGTCCCCGTCGTTCCCATTAGAGCTTTTAGACTCATGCCCATGTTACCCGAAAAGCCTTTTTGTTGCATCCATACCGTTCTTGTCGGTGGGAGAGGTTCATCGGAGAGGATTGTTATAGGTACGGATGTAGAGGGTCCTCTGTACCAGACTAGTGCGTGAGAGTGACGGATGATGCTGAAGTGCTTATTTGACTCTGCAGGATGCGATATTAATCCTCCTGCGAAGTATTGGGCTTCTCCGAGTGCTGTTTTCCATTTTGATGAGTCTTTTTGTTGGTCTTGTGGATGGGTTGATAGTGCTGCTGAGAGAGCTGAGGAGCTCTTCACGCGACGAATCTCATGCGGTGGCGCATCGCTTGGGAATGTAGGCGAAAGACCGGATGACAATGAAGCTGGGGATGGAAGATCATCGACTACAAAGTCGACTTGGTGAGTGCCCTTGGGGTCCAAGAAACCTGATTGTTGCGGAGCGTGGGCGCTGGTTAGGTTTGTTGCTGAGCGAACTGGCCTGAGAGGGCGTGGTGGAGGGGGAGGGAGGAGAGATGGGTTGTATGATGGGACTGGGGTTGATGGTGTTGAGGCAGGATTGTATGGTGGGAGATTGTATGAGCTTGAAGCTGGGTTGTATGAGCTTGGAGAGGGAGCGTATGTCGGTGATGCAGCTGGAGGTTGATACGATGTTGAAGGGCGGGTATCCAAATTCGAAGGTGGATTATATGCGTTTGGAGTAGTGTAAGAGCTCGCAGGGTTGTATGATGGTGGCCCAGGATTGTATGAGCTCGGAGATGGCGCAAAGGTTGGCGACGCAGCTGGAGGATTGTAAGAAGTCGAAGGCCGATCATATGAATTAGATCCTGAAGGGTTATAACTCTCAAAAGTAGGAGTCCTCAAAGGCGACGGCGCCGGAGATGGTGCTGGGGAAGCTTGCGGCGGAGGTGCATATGCGGAGCCGAATTGCGACGGAGGATAAGCACTGTACACGGGCGGCGGAGTCGGCGGCGCTACGGGCTTACGCAAGAACTGCGGAGGAGGCTCCGGTCGTTTCTCAAAGTAATGGTTCATTTTGCCTCTCTCTGTGCTGTCAAGAACAGATTAACTGTAGATGGAGGAAGTGTAAGTTGGAAGAAGAATATTTGTTCAGGGAGAAACGTTGGGAATGTGGCCAATTGTAGAAATTGCACCGTGTGACTTTCAGGGGTTAATATTAACACCGTATCCAGACAAATAATGTTTCTCTTCGAGTATCGAATTTCGATATGGGGAAGCGAGATTGGTTATTTATAGACTGGATGTCACTCATTTATTTATGCTTATTTTTAATCAGATCTGGCGTTCTTCATCTAGACGCCAGCTATCTTAATCACGACAGCTGTTTAAGCTGCAGACACCAAAGCCTCCATCTCTTCCAACTCTCTAGGAACATCGGTCAAGTTCTCATGTCCTGTCTCAGTGACAAGAATGTTATCCTCAATACTATTGATAGTAGTTAGTAAACCAGGTTCATTTCAATAGCGCGACGGTGACTTACCGGACTCCACCGACATCCCAGTACTGGTCTAGGACTTCCTTGTTGATGAATTTGCTGTGCGCGGGGTCTTCAAGATAAGGATCGATGATGAATTTGCAAAAGTAGATCTAGAACATCAATCAGTCACTGTTAACGCCACGTTTTGTTGGAGATGGGGTTGCTTACACCTGGCTCGACGGTGACGACACTGCCAGCGGGCAGCTTTCCTCGCACGCGCAAGTATCGGAACAACTTATCCTTGTCGGCAAAGTTGGGGTTACCACCGGTATCGTGGGTGTCCATGCCGAGGTAGTGACCCAGACCGTGAGGAAGGAAAGCAGCGCTTGTGCGAGCCTTGAGGATCTCATCTTTGTCGCCCTTGAGAATACCAGCCTCGAGCAAACCGTCGATGGCGATCTGGTGGGCCAGCACGTGAACGTCGTCCCAGAGAACACCCTCCTTGAGGACGTCTATGCAGGCCTTTTGCATCTTGAGAACCGTTTCGTAAATGTGGCGCGATTCTTTGGTGAACTTGCCCGAGAGAGGGAATGTTCGTGTCTGGATTTGTTAGTGTGGCTTTACACTGGGAGAGGGGCGCTTACGATATCGGCGGCGTAGTTGTTGTATTCGCAACCAGCGTCCATCAAGAGGTTCAGCTTTCCCTCTGTAGGAGCATCGTTTCCGACATAGTGCAGCGTAGCAGCAGCTCTTCCAGCCGCAGAGATAGGATCATACGACATCTTCTTACACCCATGCGCAAAGCATCGCTCCATAAACGTAGCCTCAAGCTCCTGCTCGTTCTTAGCAGCCTTGGCCTTGGCAAAGACAGCACGGTGTCCGATGCCAGAGACGTAGTTTGCCTTTCGCAGCATAGCAATCTCGTACTCATCCTTGACGACACGGGAAACCTCGATAGCGTTCTTGAGAACCTCAAAGTTCTTGTTGTCGAAGCCAATGAAGGAGACATGGTCGGAGATTTGGTTCGCGATGGCAAAGGCGGAGGACTTGGGGTTTTCGGCGCCAAGGTGGGCGAGGGTTGCGTTGAGTTCGGTGGTGAGCTTTACTTCATCCACATCGTATTGTGTCAGGGCCTCGTCGATGCTGACGGGGAGACCGGACCAGATTACGTCGTCGGGGTTGATGGGGGGGATGAAGAGGATTGATTTGGAGGATTGGATGTCGTAGATGAAGTGGCAGTCGGGGAGGTTGCAGCCGGTGAGGTAGTAAAAGTATCGTCGCTGGCTGTTCGAAGTCAGTGAATGGTGTAGAAGAGATAAGAGGGTGTTGGAAGTACCGGAAGGGCTGGGGTTCGTCGCTGTCTTCCATCATGCGAGTCATTTGACTCTCGAGGTAGATTATACCGTTCGCATCGGGGATGTCCTTGCGGATGAGGTCGACGACGCGTTTGGCATGGTCTTTGCCTGGGTATTTGCCCTTGAGGACAGCATCGTAGTTTTCAGCGACCATCTTGACGGGTGTGTTCGATATCGTTCGTTGTTGCGCGTGAACAAATCTCTGTCGTGTAGTCGGTCGTGTAGCTTTCAAGGAAGAAAAACAAACAGCAGTGGGGGATCTTGAAAGACACCGAGATAGAGATAGAGATAGCGACAACCCCGCTATGGACCTCGGAGTCTTTGTTATGACGGAAGCCATCAACGAAAGAGGAAGCTAGTGGTTGCAGTTCACTAATCGCCTGCCCGTTACAGGTGGCTTTCAGGGTCTTGGAAGTGGGGGTCGGCTGTCAGCGGTTTGTGCAGGCAATCCACCAACAATGGAATGATGGATGGAAATAAAATGGGATCCTGTAAAATTCCATGCCTCGGTATGGATCTGAACACGGATCATTTATGTTCCATTGATACGGGTATGTAATGAAATATATTAGAAGCTGCAAGCTATGTACATCTGGGCCAAATAAGCAGAAGAAGTTTTCGTTAAATGTCAATTGAGTTACTCGGAGAGAAAGTCGAAAATAGCATCGTAAGTAAAAGTGTGGGAGTATGCAAAGTTCAATCCATGACCAGCACCAGGAACAACGGTCGTGTTGAACCGCGAGGCTTGAGTGAAGAATTTCTTGGAGAAGTCGAGCAATGAAGGAAGGTCTTCGTCTACACTGGTGGTAGAGTAACAGTTGTCGCCACAGAAAGGAAGATCGCGTGCTAGAAGCTGTCAGTAAATGTTCCAGAGCCAATTGGTATGAGTAGGTAGGTAACTTACAGCCAGTCACGATTTGGACAGGACCAGTGTACGTATTGTTCACACCCGCAGGTCCACCCAACGTCAACAGCTCACCGGGCGTAACAGGCTGACCTTTCTTGTACGCCTCCTCCAAAATCTCAGGATCAAAATCGCCCTCAGAGAAGAAGTTGGTTTGCACGCTCACAGTCGAAGCCGTAGCGACATAGCCAGGGGGATACTTGCCCTTGGCAGGCGAGTCCGTAACAGGGATAAAGTTGTTGCTAACAGCAAACCAAGGCAGATAAGCAGTAGCCTGAGTAAAGCCGGTAAGAACAATAGCATCAGTAAGTTCAGGAGCCTCATTCGCGAGACCGTAGCTGATCACTGAACCGAAGGAGTGTCCTAGGTGGACGACCTTGGAGTATCCGCCGCAGCCGCAGCCGGGAAGGGAGCCTTCGCGGGCCTTGTGGGATAGGGCTTTGAGAGCGGCGATTTCGATGTTGACTTGGATTTCGTTGAGGGGATCGCCCTTGGATGAAGCGCCGATGCCGAGACGGTCCCATGTTAGGGTTGAGTAGCCGTGTTCGTCAACGGCGCGGGCGACGTAGCTGTAGTTATAATTGTTGAAGGGAAAGTCCCAGTAACTCCTATCAAACCCGATACCGTGGGTCATGATCTGGAGTTCATGGCCAGGACCGGCGTCGGGTTCGCAGTATGTAGCTGCGAGATCATAGGTGCCGGTGACATTCTTTTTCTACTCAAGTTAGCATCCCCCTCTCATCCAAGTACTGTCGTGATGACTTACACCCTTGGCGATAGTAAGAGGATAAGGTTCACCACCCTGTCTAGCAAGATTGATAATAAAATTCGTAACATCAATCTTTGACAGAGGAGTCTCAATGCCGAACTCTGTATTCTCAGAGGTGAGAGATACAGGGACGGTAATGTTTGTGCACTTGCGTGCCGAAGCAGCAGTGAGAAGGGAAAAGAGAGCCAGAGACTTGAACATGATGACTGGGAAGAAGCGAAGAGAAGGAATGTATGATGATTGAGTGTCTTATTTCCAGATGGCGATCATTCTAGGACTTTATATAAGACGAGACAGACTCACAACGAGACAAGACAAGAGCTAGAGATGTCTCGAAATTACAAATTGAGCGTCATCCGCTGATCGACTCTTCGCAAACGGGCGAGCCTAGACTGCATTGGAATAGCTGCAGCATGTATTAATACTAATTTGTGTTGTATTCTGACAATCCCGGTAGTTGGACCTCTCTTTTTCGTTTGGTAGTCCATGACGCCTGGACTAGATCGCATCGTGTACTCCACTGTTTCCGGCTCTTGCAGCGGTCCGACCACCATCGGGCACGACGCTACCATGCGAAACTTACGGTAGTCTTGTTTGCAGTAGCTCGCAAGGCCCGGTAGTACAAAGTTGACCAACCGGAGAATAACAACACTCGGACACTAACGTGCGGGCTGGCTATTGAGATCTTCCCTCTGGTACCTTTTGGTAGAGGGGCCTTTCCGCAAGACGGTATAAGCCGTATCTTGCTCGCGATGGACGGCATCTCTGAGATTACATGAGTCCACTCTATGCAGAGCGGGAGTTTTTAGTCATGACTCCTATTTGGAATCCCTTGCAGAGAATATATGCAGCGTTTTTCTTGCCACTTGCATAGTTTCTCAGCTTTCCCGCTGCGGTGAGATGTTTGTGCATGCATGTAAGACAGAATAAGACAGAAGAGACTTGGTATCAAGGATCAAGGTATAGAAAAGAAAAATGACAAATTATCTGACAGTGAATCTGGACCGTTGCAGCCGAGATCCGCAACAAAGCTACCCCTTGCATCGGATTGTGATAGGCATGACTATCAACTGAGACAAACACACTGACCGACTAAGAAAGGTACGCGGGGTGTTCTAGCGTCGCTAAGCGGAATTGCCCCATGTAAGAGTAAGAGTAAGCAGAGCCTTACAAATAATGAGTGTGTGTGATAAGTCAGGGTGGGATTGTAGTATCTACGGCTTGTTTCCGCAGGATGCGCGCAGGAATCCTACGGATAGCAGGCATTGGATGTCAATGGGCAAATGGCAGGATGACAGTACCACCGAGAACGATAGCGACAGTATCAATGCGTATCTCGCTTGATGAATATATTTGGAATAGTGACTCTCGGCAATGGCTCATCTGATCTGAATCACGGGCTGGATTGTTTGAGGTTTAAACGGAGTATCTGAGACCCGACTCACCTCGTAAAGAGGCCATTGAGAGGTAGTAGAGAGGCGGTTTAATTGAGGCTTGTGCCGTTATTTGTCTCTTGGTCTTTGACAAAACGGAATCCTCTGACCAACTTTACATTGGCCTGGTCAATTGAGCAAACGGTGCTATGATGTCGCACGAGGTGTCAAAGCTATCGTGAGCTTGACTGGTATCACGCAAGCAAGCCGAGCATGGATACAAACACAGAAAATACCAGCTGGGCGTTTCTTATGTTACATTGAGCATGGGAACAAGGATATTGACATGTCGATTGATCCTGGAGCTCTTTTTTGCGCAAGCGCTGACAGCGGCAAGAAAGGTCGCAGGCTCTCAATTGCAAATCGCCTCCCAGTGTTCCGCCCGCACAGCAACCATCTGTTGAAGTCGCAAACTCGCCACCAATCTCCAATGGACAATTGAAACAGCACTTCCGTTGCGCATTAATAAGAAGTCTTGTCATGGTTCAAGTCGTTTGTCTCTTGTACCGTATTACTTTCTCGGACTTCAACTTCAACACCAGCGTAATTGGTTTAGTGGTAAAATTCTCCGTTGCCAGTCGAGTTCCTCTGGAACCAACAAGTATCGGGGAGCCCTGGGTTCGATTCCCAGATTACGCAATACAAGCCGCTGTGAGGCGACAATTCCTTTTTTGCTGTTTTTTGAGGTTATTCAGAGATTGATGTTTAAGTGTAAGGTGGGTTGAGAGTCGGGCTTGTAAGGTCGACCGGGCGGGAGGCTTTCTACAGGCTGTGTCCACTGGAATTCTCCACTACAGCACTTACACGCCACTTCTCCCAATCCGCAATCACCACTTGACAACATCAATCCAAATAAAATATTTCCTAAACTATTCAAGATGTTTTTTCCTGCTTTTCTGTTTCGAGAGGAAATCTTCCTATTGTTGCCCATTGAGGCTTCGTCGCTATGCGGGAGGCCGACCAGCTGAATACCCCTCCTCAGCCGCTTTCAACTCTTCCTCCACGGTATCACAGCATGAACTTCCCATCATAACATCTTCCAAACCTCCAAGAATGAATGCATGCTATCTTGAAATTCATCGCCATGAAGATTCTGAGCAGCATCACCAGACGCATCCGCTCCTCAGCCTTCCATCGCACTCACTATACAGGCTCCCTCCTCTTCAATCTAGCATCCTTCATCCTCCCCGCTCTCTACGGCACGCTCTCCAAACTCTGGGTCTCCAACATTGACTCTTCAAAGGTTGTTCTTACAGATGCATACACGTACATGAATACTGCCTCTGAAGCGGTAAATGAGGGTTTACCGAGAGCTGCGTGGGTTATTATTGGGGATAAAGCTTCTAGGTCGCTTGCGAAGCGGCTGCAGCTTACACATACTCTTATACTGTTTCAATCGGTGCTGGGCTTGATACTGAGTATCATATTCGTCGCTGCTGCAGAGGCCTTTGCGAGAGGTTTTGTACCCGAGGAAATTAGGGATGTGAGCCTCACATATGTCCGGATCACATCGTTCACGGTCTTTGCTGGGACGCTGGAAACGGCTGTGTCAACAGCTACAAGAGCTTTGGACAAGCCCGATATCCCACTGGCAATCAGCAGCATCAAGTTCGCCGTCAACATCATCCTGGACTTCCTCGTCATCTCCAAGTTCCACGTCGGAAACTTTACGCCTACGGTGAACATGCAGGGTACTATACAGCTTATCTGCAATCTCGTCGCCGCCATCGCTGGCCTGTTGTATTTCTTGTGGACGAATACATACTCCTTCATCAAACATACACCGCGCGAGCCACAAGATAAACTACGACCTAGTTTCGACGCGCTGAAAGTCCTCCTTCCACCTGGCCTTATCTTTTTCACCGGGTCAGCTGTGAGAAATGCGTTGTATCTTTGGCTTGTCAGCACCATTGTTGCGTTGGGTGCAGTGTATGCTACTGCATGGGGTGTATTCAATACCATCCGCTGGGGATTGATCATGGTGCCCGTTCAAGCCCTTGAAGCTACAGCGTTGCAATTTATTGGACATAATTGGGGTGATTGGCGACGACGGATGGATATCAGTACGCGCAAGCCTAGAGCTTCACTCAAAGACCTACAGAACATCACACGTCCAGCTCTACGATCTCTTACACTGGCACTGATCTTCGAAGTCCCCATCGCGATATTCCTAACGCTCTTCGGCGCCAAGCCATTCGCAAGGTATGTAAGCGGTTCAGACGAAGTTGCCGACGTGACAGCCTACATGTGGCAGAGTCTGGACTGGTGTTATATCTTCTACGCTATGTCCACACAACTTGCGACAATCCTACTCGCGACGCGACCGAAATGGTATCTGTATCAGAGTTTGGCGAGTAACTTACTGTATGTTTTGCCGTGGGCTATTGTGTGTCAAGTAAGTGATTTGAATGATGGGAATGCGTGGTGGTATTATAAATTTGTGTTTGGGGGGAGTCTTGTTTTTAGTTTTGCGGATATTGTTGTTGTTGATGTGATTTGGGGGTGGTGTTTGTATTATGGGAGGATGAAGTTGGAGACTTTTAGGGAGTGATGTGCATCCTAGTAGGATTTGTGATTGTTCTACGAGATGTCGCCTGCTCTATGGTTTTGTCGTTGTCGTATGCAATGTTCTTGTCCTAGGGACAGGTCAAATGAAGTCTACCACTAGTATGTATACAGCACGATTGAGGTTCTCTCCAAAGACACTGGAGAAACCAGCATTTGGGAAATGATGTCAATTGAGTTTGACCAACACATGCAAGTAAAAAGCCCCTGGTGCGCATTCCTGCAAAGCCGTTGAGACCAATGAATGAGGCTTCATGGCTTATGGACCTTCGCTTCCAGAACATTGACCATGCGGGCCTCGATGACGTGCATTTCCATCATTGCAACGACGGACGAAACATTCAGACCCGCCATTACTTCACAATGGAGACATTCAATTCAGGCTTGTACTGTAGCCGAAGAGCACAGGTCACGTATGGGTCGCGAGAGTTCAGGGTCAACCGATTGCACAAACGAGGGTATTTGTTCGCCAATTAATACATATTAAAATATCCAAATTCTTTTGTCGCCCATTATATAACCACCATCCAAATTATTGACATGTAGAAAGATGCAAAGTCGCAAGCTGCTTAAAGCTGGAAACCGAAAGCGAAAGAGGAGAAAAGCAGAGCACCGATAGCGACACCCATGGTGCTGATACCGCTCTTGGCAGCAGAAGAAGGCGCATCAGTCTCGGTAGAAGAAGAATCGGCCGAAGAAGCAGTGCCAGTAGCAGTACCAGTAGCGGTACCAGTAGAGCTGCTCTCATCATCATCATCCTTATCATCATCGTCCTTGCTGGAGACGACGCTGGCCTGGGCGGTAGCAGGAACCTTGGCGTCCTCGGTCTTGGTAACCTTCTTGCTGCCGCTGCAGAAGACGTCGGTGTTGCCAGCTCCCTCCTTGAAGAGACACTTGCTGAGGGCGTCGGTGGACTGGTCGATGGCGACGCAGTAGATGCCGCAGTCATCGTAGTAGCTGACGATCTGGGCGTCGCCACAGCACTTTTCCATCATGGAGATGTGGTCCTTGGAGTAGGGCATGGCGCAGGTGTTGTCCTGGTTAGGCTGGTTGTACAGCTGAGCGGCGCAGGCGGTGCTGCTGCTAGCAGCAGAGGCGGAGCTGACAGAGGTAGACATTTTGGCGAAAATTAATTAAAAGCGACTGACTGTAGATGGTTTGGATAACGAATGTGAGGTGGTGATGCGAAAAAGACGAGATGGAAAAGAGAGAAATTCCAGTCTGTACGCGTCGGCTAGAGGCGAGTTTTTGTCTCGGTTGGCGCATTAAGGGGTTAATCCGGGGTTTTTACTGTACCTGGGCCTATCACTGGTGCTCCAAATTTAGCAGACTTTGCCTTCTGGGTTTAGTGGCTCCCCCGGGCTCGTATCACTGCCAGGATGTGGGAACGCGCCAAGGAACACTAGAGGACCCAGTTGCTAGGCAACTTGGGAAAGGATCAGAGTGAGAGAGATATTGGCAACGGTTATGGCGGATGTTGGTCTAGAACTCTAAGGGTCTTGTATAGCTTTCTGTTGAGATGGTGGTGATGGTAGTTGAGGCACTTACTGTACGGTACGTATGGATATGTGAGAAGTTGATGAAGTGAGGAGACTTCTTAATGACATAACTGTGGAACCGGTTTGCCAAGACGTGAGATCAGATCAGGTGGGAAATTGGTTGCATCATGCACAGACGTTGAAAATTTACATGGAGGCTTAATTGATGCTGATATTGAGAGCCATCCGTTTGACTGAACTTATCGCTAGTTGGTCGCAGACATGCAATGACATCAATAGGTGCCTGTCAGATAGCAAGCTATTCCCTTGAAAGGACCTTACGGAAGAATCATTTGTGTACTAGGGAGGAAGAGGCGTGCTCATGGTCATCTGCATGGGTCGTCGTATGGCTGCTGGTGGAGATATCGATCGGCTAGCAGGCGAGCTGACAGCTGAAGCGAAGTCAAAGCATAGGCCAGGCTCACGACCCTACTCTGTACAAACTCAGTGACTCTTTTACAAGTATACAGGGTATGCTGCTGGCCAACAAAGCACAAGACAGATTAAATAGGATTCTCGTTTGTGATCAGTATCTGCTCTTTGTCAAGATACCAGACCAAGCGGCGCACTCTCTTCGGCTCAGCTCCCAAGTCAGTGATGAACCATCACCGAGATCGAGGTGCAAAGACAGGCAAGCATTCAAGACACAGTCACAAGCAAGCACGAAAAGTTTTGATCAAATATTAAATTGAGTAGATTACCCATTAACCCTCCAAAGCGCACAAAGTTTTCCAACCACAACGAAGCCAGACACCATCAAATTACTCCCCCAAAGATGCTATTCCTCTATACAGAAGAAAGAAAGAAATGAAGTCGCTAACAGATGCTAGTCGTGCATGCGCTTAGAGAAGAGCAGCGGCAACGGCAGCAAGGAAAGCAAGACCGCTGACAGCCTGCTTACCAGCACCGTTGACGATGGTGGGTGAGCAGTGGTCGCCAGAGCAAGGAGCCTCGCCCTTGGAGCCAGAGTCGGAAGAACCGCCGTTGTTCTGGCCCTTGGAGCCGGAGTCGGAGGAGCCACCGTTGGAGCCGGAGCCACCGTTGTTGCCGGAGGCTCCGCAGTCGGCGCCGGAGCAAGGAGTCTCGCCCTTGGAGCCAGAGTCGGAAGAGCCACCGTTGTTGCCAGAGCCGCCGTTGTTGCCAGAGCCGCCGTTGTTGCCACCCTTGGAGCCGGACTCCTCGCAGTGGTCACCGACACAAGGAGTCTCGCCCTTGGAGCCAGAGTCAGAGCCGCCGTTTCCACCGTTACCGCCATTGCCTCCGTTACCGCCGTTGTTGCCACCCTTGGAACCAGAGTCCTCACAGTGGTCACCGACGCAAGGAGGAGTAGGCTTGGACTCGTGCTCAGTAGCAGGGCACTCAGGGTGAGAGCAAGCAGGAATCTGGGGCATCTGAGGGTGCTCAGGAGTACCGTAGCTGTTCTCCCAAGGCTTGTAGATAACCTGACCGTGCTCGCAAACATCGCAGTCAACGGGAGTGTAGCAGACGTCGTAGTTGTACCAGTCATCGCACTGCTCAGGCTTGTAGACCTGCTTGCCGTTGCAGCTTCCGTTGGAGCAGTAGTAAGGAACATATTGAGATCCACCCTTGCAGTCACAAGCCTCAGAGATGTAGACGTACTGGCCTTCGCACTCCTCACCGGGGTAGGGCTTGAAGACGTAGACGATGCGGCCACCCTTGCCGGTCTCGGGGTAGCACTGGCCGTTGTAGCACTCGTAGATGGCGGTCACGGTCTTGGTCTCGGTTGTGGAAGCGTCGGAGATGGTGGTTGTGAAGGTGGTGGTGATGATGGACTGGTCAGTGACGGTAGCAGTGATGATATCGGTGAGGGTAACATCGGAGCCGCCGAGAGAGACGTAGACAGTGAGGAGGATGGTGTTGGGGATGGCAGATTGACGACGGTTGAAGCGGCTCATGCGGTCGAGAGGAGCATCACCACCGCAGAACTCAGAGTCATCACCGGGGCACTGGATGTCACACTGGTCAATGTCGACACGGCTGGTGTCGTCAGAGTCGATCTCGTCACCACAGTAGCAGTCAGTGTCGTAGACACCGAAGTATGCACGGCCATCACAGTTGCTGGCACAGCGGTCCAAGTCCATGGAGCCAGAAGACTCAGAAAGCTCGAAAGTAGGGAAACCGTTGGTGGAACCGACACAGCCGAAGAGAGCAAAGTCACCGACGGAACCGGGGAAGCCAGCAGGAGAAGTAGCAGTGGCAGTAGGAGCAGTCTCGGTACCGGTAGCAGTGACAGTCTCACCCTCAGAGTTGGTGACAGCACCCTCGGAGTTGGTAGCAGCAGTGTTGGTAGGGAAGATGGTCTCGCCGTCAGAGTTGGTGATAGCACCCTCAGAGTTGGTGGGGAAGATGGTCTCGCCCTCGGAGTTGGTGACAGCGCCCTCAGAGTTGGTAGCAGCGGTGTCGGTAGGGAATAGAGTGAGAGTCTCAGTGTTGGTAGGCTCTCCCTGAGCGTTGGTCTGAGTAGAGTCGGTGACGATAGGGTTACCACCGCCGTTACCACCACCACCACCTCCACTGCCAGTGCCATCATCAGCAGCGACCTTGACATTACCAACGGTCAGAGCAACTGGGTTGTCGCCGCAGATGTTGTTGAACTTCAGGACGGGATCCTTATCGCCGGCCTCGGTTCCACTGCTGGACTTGCTAACAAGACCATCGGTGGTCTCAAGGTCCTCGAAGAAGACGCGCTGACCATCGACAGTGACTTCGATTTGGCAGTCAGTGGCGGCACGCTTGCCGTTGTTCTCAAGGGCCTCGACGATGATGGAGAACAAGATCTGGATCAAGTCGCCGGGTGAGATACCATCAGGGAAGCCACCGTTAACAGAGAAGGTGGCAATACCGTTGGCAATACCAGTGAGCAGGACAGCGACGCTACCGTCGGGAAGGGTGGTGAGGGAAGCACCAGCTCCAAGCGTGGCACCGGCAAGGTCGACATCAACAGGAGGACCAGCCGACGAGCTAGGGAGAGCAGTCTCAGTGCCGGTGGTAGTGGGAAGCTCAGTGACAGGAGTACTGCTGTTGGTGAAGCGCTGAGCAGCAACGCTCGAGGCCAAAGCCAAGAGCAGACCGGGAGTGAAACGCATTGTTGAGATTGATTAAAGCCAAAAATGAACTTTTTGTTGTAAAGTGCAGATTCTAAAGAGTGAATTGAGTTGGAAAGCGAATGTTGGTTGTTGTTGTAAAAGAATGGACTGAGCCTCGATGAGAAGATGAGAGTGAGGATGAGTGAGAATTGATTTGGGGAGGAAGTTGTTGCATCTTATATAGAAGAATCCGGTACTATCGAGTTGAATATTGGACTACTACTGTTCACGATATTCACTACACTAACAACGGTTGCAGTGTATGGAATTCCAACCGCCCTGCATGCAACATTCCCGAGTTGCTGGCTAGCCTGGAATAGACATGCAAGGGCAGCACCAAACTTACCCACTATACGACGATAATTGACCAAATGTCTCACCAACTCAGGTACAAGATTCTGGATTCGGCATCAACGAATGTAATTTTTGTACCTGTCTGTTCTGCTTGCAGACTAATTCCTAAAATCGTGGTCCGCTTCAAGGGACCGGATGCATGGAAGCGTCCAAGCGGCTGTTGACTCCTGGCAGTGCCCCCTTCAATCAGGGACCTAAAGACTCACGATAATAGTGCGATGTATATTTTCTTACCAGTTTCCTGAGGCTCTACTATGTTCCAAGCCTTCCGCAGGCCAAGACTCGTGAACCGACTAGGTGGACCAGTATTTGCGGTCCACATACGTAGTGAAGAATCACATACTCCAGACTTACTCAGCCAACACACCGTTTCCACTCACAATTACAATCCCTCTTGGCAACGGTGGGCGCATGTCAGAACTTGTGGCTTCATGCTGTGGCAACAAAAAGCCACCAGCCGAATTCCTCACGTCAGACATTTATTGTCACTTGTCAAATGAAACTCGGTAACCGAAACAGATGCTTTCACCACTGAAAACAGCCTGGATTCGACAGGACGCGTACGCAGTGTCTCATGTGCTTTGTCCGTCTTGGCTGAGACATTGAATGCTTGTCTATGGTTGACTGGCTGACGATGTTTGCGGCTGAAATGTTTGCAGCATGAGAATTCCAGGTGGATGGGAAGTTTGGACGATCATACACACCAGAAATGATTGGCTGTTTCATGTGCGTTGTCTAAGGTACACATGTAGGGAGTTTGGGTAGCTGGGCTGTGTTGTGGACATTAAATCAAGTCATGTTCATGGTATCCATGGATAGTGCGGATGAACTTGATGGATAAGCTCATTTCCAGTAGAGATTTAATCGGCGTTTGCTTGATAGGAATTCAATTTAATGCTCGCTTTAATTGAAATGACATAAAGCGGTAAATGCATTGCCCTTGAAAGCCCTATAATCCGGGTGGGCAATTGGAAGTAGTGCTACCCTATATGATCATGACTCGGTCGAGGCTAACGATCTCAACGTTAGATCCCTAAAAATAGAAGCTTTGCAGATCAAACGCTGGTCAACGATCTCAACATGGAGAGTTTAGAACCAGATTTTAGTATAATATCCTACTTCCCCAACGGCGAAATGTCAGATTACTAGACCACGGTTCTGCAGAGTCACTCCCTGTACTGCATCGCTCGGACCTTTTCCAATAAACTACTTTACGCCGTCGCAGCAATGACATTCCCCTCGCAACTACAGGAATGAGAAGATCCCCCATCTTATCCGCCTCAGCTGTGTAGCCTTACTCGTAATAAAAGAGTCAAAGCACAAAAGTTGCCGATCACATGACCACAAGGGGGCAACGGATAATGACATGCTTCTGGAATGGAGAAGTGGACAAGCTTTTTGCTGTTGCGGGTGCGGCGGCACGACGGTTGAGACATGTCAAGGGTTGGGGTTGGCTGGACTACCCCCTTTGTCCAGAATACGATGTGGAATGAGGAGGAAAGAGATAATCAGCTCTAGTTTAAGGAGATTGGTTTTGAGGAATGGGGATGAGGGAAGACTTACGTGCTAAAGGCTTGGAAGAGCTAGGAAAAGGAGAGATAAAAAGACTAGTATTCGAGTTATATTGAAAAAGGACCTCTCTGATATTTCTCATCCTTGGATACTTTTACCATCACAGAGTCTTCGTGAGAGAAACTTATTTTCTTCTGATACTTCATTCCCTAAGACCAAGTTCCGATTCTCAGAAACACGATACCTACAGAAATATCTAAATTCTGCGACAACATATCCATGAAAAAGATTCACAAAGGCGCACTCCAACCTACAGATACTGCACAGACAATTTTTCAAAATTGAGTATGTCATTTGAGGACTATCTGACATTATCAGTAGGCAGGTTTTGTGGCCTTGATCAATGTCGTGGCGACAAGAGAATATCACCACTTCAAACATGACCAGTTTATCTTTGCCACACTTCCCAGTATGCAGCACTTATCTTATACAATGCATTGTAACCATCCACAACCCGTGATATCGCGCAATACATCGGGACCTTTCCGCTTGTAAATCCAGCAACAAGCTGAACCGCATCTTTAACGCAAAAATATATAAAACTTCCCCATCTAGATAATCTATCGCGAACTCCCCGCCAGATATTCGCAGATCAGAAATGATATAGTACAGATGTCGTGATAAACAACTTAAGCTTAAATGCAGATGTCCGGCCTTGGCCCGACGGATATTTCCCGTTTGGGATAATGTCGTTGTTTGCGCGGCAAATGACGCGAGCTCTTACAGGCCCGCTAAATGCCTATCTTGATGTGCTATCGCCGGTCTGTGATACTGGGGGATTGACAGGGTGGGAGGTCCCTTGTATATAACTCCTGTTTCATCTTGACTATTTGAATTTTTCGGAAAGGGTACAGGTTGACTTTGTTTACATATCAATACTATTCGTTGGATGTGAGATAGTTGCAAAGATGGCGACCACCACCACCGAAGCGCCAGTCCAGGTATCTTCAAATACCGAGGTACCGGTACCGGTATCTCACCCTCCTCAGACGGGCATCTTCAAACACATTTCTCGGATAATCCCCTATTTTCGCAATCCTCGCCATGTCTTAATCCTCAAACTCGACTGCCTTCTTCTCACGTGGACGTTTATCGCCGGTATTATGAAAGAGATGGATCAGTCTGCTACCACACAAGCTTACGTTTCCGGCATGAGAGAATCACTGGGGTTGTATGGAAATGAGTTGGTTATGTTTAATACCTTTTTCTCGATCGGGTATGCTATTGGGCTTGTTCCTGGGCAGTTGGCTCAGACGAGGGTGAGTGATCCAAATTATTGGTAGAGATATGAGGCTGACTTCATAGGTTCGACCTTCTCTTTTTCTGCCGACTTGTGAGATTATCTGGGGACTATTCGTCTTGGTGTAAGTCTAGTCTTAACTTTGGTATATATAAACTCACACATATAGGACATGCCAAGCCAAAAACGCAACAACAATCTACGCTCTTCGCTTCTTCCTCGGCCTCTTTTCCGCCGTCTTCTGGCCCTCAGTCGTCTCCCTAATCTTCAACTGGTACACCCCCAAAGAACTGGCCCTCCGAATCGCCTGCTTCAATGTATCCGACGTCGCAGGCGCCATGTTTCTCGGCGCCCTTCAAGCAGCGCTGTACAAGAATCTCAACGGCGCTCACGGAATCGCTGGTTGGCAGTGGTTGTTTATTGTCTCTGGCGTTATCACTATTGCCCAGGGCATTGTGGGATTCTTTGTTATTCCTGATACACCTGCCTACACGAGGGCTAAGTGGTTGACTGAAGCAGAGAAGGAATTGTCGAGGGAGCGCATGGGTGATTTTGGAGCCAAGACTTCAAAGTTGATTCCTGCGGATGTGTTGAAGAGCAAGTTGAGGAAGTTGATCACGCATCCTGTTACCTTCTTCTTCCTTGCTGCATTCGCGATGAATGCGTGGGCACACCGAGCGAATTCGTACTTTGTTCTCTATATCGAAAGTCTGAAGGATAGTGCTGGGAATAGGATGTACAGCACATACCAGGTCAACATCCTTCCACTGGGCGGCTACGCGATGCAAATCTGCACAAATCTGATCCTGAACGGGCTATCAGACTGGAAACACTGGCGATGGCAAATCAGTTGCGGTTGCGCCACGATGCTTGGTATCATGCTAAGTGTACTCTGCGCCTGGCCATCCGACCACAAGATCGTTATGGGATTTTATTTCATGACATACGCCGTTAACGCCGGAAGTCCAGCACTGATGGCATGGTTCGCCGAACTAATGCGCAAAGAGCCCGAAGCACGAGCTATTGTGGTAGCATTGACGGTCATGATCGTTTATGTTGGCCATGCGACCATTCCTCTTCGTGCTTTTAGAGTTGCGGATGCGCCAGAGTATCCTATTGGATTTCCGCTTACGACTGCGTTTTCGTTTGGGTCAGTTTTTGTACAGCTGGGTATGCTTTGGTGGTCGAGACGGAACCAGGGATTGCAGAATGGTGGATATGATGGGACTGAGGTCAGAGGTGAGGATGAAGAGAGTGCGAGTGTTGAGGGTGATGGAGTTAGTGTTGGGGAGACGAAGGAGAAGACGACAAGTCCTGTTGTGTCCAAAGTCGATGGATGATCCAAAGGTCGTCTCTGTGCTTACTTAGTCCAGTCATTTTCAGTATAATAGCCTTCGTGTTTGAGAATTCCAATACCAGATCGAGTCCTGGTAACATCCGTGAGATTGACACCACACCCTCAATGCACAATGCTGTCATCTGCCACCTTATGTGCAACCCTACAATTGACAGCCACTAAGCAGCCATGGAAGGACAAGGTACTTCATTGGCTTCAACGTATTCGCTTATGGGCACGCGGCGTAGTAAGCTGAAAGAAGTTTGGTTGGTACATGGCTTTTATTTGTTCCCATGTGATAACCTATTTGAGGTATGTCTCTGACCGTTAGTCACGCGAGCATTACTGGTTCACCAATTGAGTTATGAGAATAAGGAGGATGGCTGAATGAGTGTTTTCCCACGTGAAACCTTTGCGCCTCTGGACGTTAAACCAACTACCAGCCACAGCTCGGTATGCTGTCAATCGTCTCCGATTTGGGAAACACAATCAATTGTCTCGCATCGCAATGGCATTTTGAAAATGTGAATTATGAATATCTTCCTAGCTAATACTGAGATCATCCTATCTAAAGCTAGGTATTGGGTATCAAGCACAGAGCACGACTAAAATCCTCGCACGTATATACTAGACTGATATAAGGGAAAATGTCAAATAAATTGTCAAGGCATCTAGATCCTGCTCGCTCTAAAGAAAAACAGTTTTTAATCCTCGTGGGTAGGAGGACCAGCGTAGTTCTTGTGGCCCCAAGCCCAGTACCAGATTCCGGAGACCAGGCACGCGAAGACGAAGACGACGGGGGCGTAGTTGACGGTTTCGGGGGTGACGGGGAGCGCAGAGGGCATGCAGAAGAGAGGCATGGCGAGGAGAGACCAGCCTGAGAAAGTTAGCGAGATATAATATAATTGTAAACAGAGGACTTACCAAGAGCGATCCAGTTGGCAACGGCACCGAACTTGCCAAGGTAGAACTTTCCAGTCTTGACTTGCTTGCGACCAGTGAAAAGACTAATGGCAATGGGGGTGGCGTAAGAAGCAGTCAAGCAAATGACACCAACACCAGAGAAAGCGTTGAAGGCGGCCGATGAACCGAAGTAGAGAATACCGAGGATAATTTCGACAACCATGCAGAGCATCATTGCGTTGAGAGGAACATCGAGAGAGGTGTTGACCTTGGACCACCACTTGGCACCGGGAATGGCACCGTCACGGGCGAAAGCCCAGGTGCATCGAGAACTGGCAGTTGTGCAGCCGATACCGCAGATGATGGCGAGGATGATGAGAGGGAACAGAAGACCGAAGGCACCGCCTGAGCTACCGACTGCACTCTTGATGATGAATGGCACGGGCTGGGCTGAGAGGACGACTTGCTGCAAATCGGGGAGGACGAACATCAAAGGAACGACGAAAAGGAGACCAGCGAAGGTGTTGATGAAGATGGTAGCGACCATGGCCTTGGGGACCTGAGTCGAGGGGTTCTGAACCTCCTCGCACATGGAGATGATCATACCAGTGGAAGAAGTGGCGTAAGCAGCATGGAGAAGACCAACCATGAAAGACCAGCCCTTGGAAGGCCATCCAGAGTTAACCTCGAAGTGGCCAAAGACATACGCAGCATCACGACGACCCTCCTTGGCGATAGCGAGGACGCAAACGACAATAGCGATAACACCGGCGAAAGTCCAGAAGACGGCGGCGGTGTCAATCCAGGGAAGCCACTTGTTTCCGAGCGAAGAGACGGCGTTGCACAGAATGGTCAGACCCAAAAAGACGAGGAAGACCTGGTAGGGCTCGCCGGACATGACACCGACGCCGGGGCTCGACTCGAAGACATTGACGCAGGAGACGATGAAGAGGGCGGTTCCGAAGTTGACGGCGAGAGTGATGGTGATGTTTCCAACAATGTACAGCCAACCGCAGATCCAGCTTGCAATGCGACGCCATCGAGGAGGGGAGAGCATGAAAGCTTGGTAGTAGACGCCTAATCACGAGACAATCAGTTTACATTCACGGAGGACAATTGTCACAGGAGAGGGAGGGAAATGTACCTCCAGCTGTAGGATAGACACTGGTGATTTCACCAAGAGACGCAGCTACACAGACAATGATGAGAGAGACGGCGACCCAACCCCAGATAACGTTGACGGGACCACCGCCGACAAGAGGGTAGGCCAGGGTGGTAGCGAGACCGTAGGGAATGGAAGCGAGGACGAAGGACATAAAGGCGACCTGGAAGGTAGAGCGGTTTCGCGACAGCTCAGCCTTGTAGCCCAGGTTCTCGAGGAGCTGATCGGCAGCTTCATTGTTGCCGACGGAAGCCTTTGAGCCTCGACGAGGCTTTTGCTCGACGACTGGATCCATTGCACCTGTGCTTGTGCTGCCCGAGTCGTGTTTGGACATGATGACGGCTTGGAGAGATAGACGAGGGGGGGTTGACGAAAGGGAAAGGGAAGGGAGGAGGAGGAGGAGAGGGCTTTAAAAACACAAGACAAAGAGAGGGTCGGATTGAATCTGGGGAATTGAAAAGTGACGGACGGGGCCTTGAAGAAATTTGGAGTAGCGGATTATCGGGAAACATGGGGGGGCCCCCTCCAGGCTATGTAATGGGTGGCAATCAAGCAGGGAATCAAGTCCCTCCCCCGAGACGCGTCCAAAAGTGGAAAAGAGTGGTTTTAGAGTGGGATGTTGCGGGTTCCATAGAAGGCCAAGACCGTTTAGTACAGTAGGGCCCAGACAGCCAGGCTTACCAGGACCAGGTCAACTGTAGCCAAGGGTAGACGGTTGAGAACAAGGGACGGGGAAGTAGTGATGATACAGTAGTCTGACTGACTGTTGGAACCAACAGCATTAGATCGAGAGAGTCTAGAAGCATCAGTTGAGATGGCAATGATGAAGACTCTTGACTAACCTGTACTTGTCTCACTCAGTATCCGATTCTTTCAAGCCATGTGCTCAGTAGTCTACCGCAATCAGTAACTTGCCGTACAGAGATAACCAAGCCCTCGTACAACCTTAGACTCTTCACTGATAGGTCCAACCCGTAAATGCCATCTTGTTTAGCGTACACGGGCTGAAAAGGAAAAGACCTCGCGCGATTCAAGACAGTGAAGATGATAGGCTGCTACGTCATGAAAAGAGTGGAACCACAAGGCGGCCAGGCCGACACAAGGTTTCGGCATCAAGCTGGAAGTGGAAGGTAGATTAAGCTACTCTCAGCAGTTGGCTCTACTGAGGCACTCTGATAGGATGCTGGTTGCAGGTGCAGGCTACGTTACAGTTGAACGGTAGGTGAAGATGAACGGTTCAGGCATTGGGCCAAGCTTTCAGGTAATTAAACCACCAGAGACCGAGTACCTGTAGTCCTGTACCGAGTATAGCTATAGGTGGCTGAATGTGAGATGTGAGTGCCATGTGAAACACATGCTGGTATCATGCAGGTCAATTGAACTGACAAAGTCAATCAAACAAGCCGAATGCCGGGTTTGGTGACGATCTCTCAGCTTTACTTTACCTATTTTGGTGAATATCCTGTATGTGATCGTCAGGGTATCAACAACCCATCCCAGTCTGCCATGATTCTCGTGTCGCATTACAACGTGCATGTTCTGGGGTTTGAGTTGAAGCTATCGTCAGTCATCTAGGATGAAACAAGATAAACATGCACAATTACACCCTTCACCTTGGATAGCTCTGGCCTTATTCCTATCTAAGAAGTCCGGCGACATTGGAGTCTTTACCGGGACACGTGACCGGTTAAGAGATGCGGATATTGTGTTGATCAATTGATACGCTTGTCATGACGGGCCGTTCCTTGCATGCTGTTGCAGCTGTATGTATGTATGTATGATAGGTATATGTGTGCCGTGCAGTCGTGATATCCTCGTGACTCTTTAACCCCGTCCTCCATTGTAATCAGCACCACCAGCCTTCCTCAACCTAACAACAATATCCTTCTCCTCCAGTTCACTCTTATCCCCCGTCGTAACAGCAATGCTATGATGCGAAAGCTGCCTCTTAACATCCCCGCTCTCAATGCTCACGCGCGCCTTGCGCATAACCTTTGTATTCTCTCCAATCCAGACCACCAGTATAAACTTGACTCGCGTGCTCTCCTTATCGTTGGCGTACTCGACGCGCACGTAGCCGTACTGGACTTGTCCATCGTCGAGTTCGTTGACGAGCTCTGCTAGACCGCCCGTGCCCGTCTTGGTGAGCGACAGCTTGTTGCCGACGGCGGAGGCGTACGAGATTAGCAGCCAGTTTGTGCTATCCTTGTCGTCGCGCACGGCGTCGTAGGCTGCGGCTACTTCGGGTGCGTCGAGGCCGGACATTGTGGTAGTAGTATTCGTATATAGGAGGAGGGTATCGTATCGGTCGGTGCACGTATCGAATCAGATCAGATCAGGTCTAGGATCACAAGAGGAGGGAATAAACTGGGCCTGGTACGTAGCCAAGGTATCCAACAAGAACAATTGAAGAGACAATTGAGGGACAGCAAGAAAAAAAAGGGTTCAAAGCTTGGTCAAACCTTCAGGAGGTCAAAGGGTTTGACTCAGGGGGCATTGACTGTCTTTTTTTCGCTTCCCTTCCCCCTCTCTTCCTCCTCCTTCGTCTAACCCTGTTCTCCTCCAGGGTTTGGGATCCATTGGGTTTTTTTTCTGCTCTGGGAAAAGCTCGGTTATCTAAGAGTGTACGTATCTTCTCACCAAGAGTCATCTATTGGCTACCACTCAACAAGGTCTACTGTACCGTAGTAGAAGACAGGAGATGGATGATCCATATTTAATTACCAAGACGCTAGAAAATAAACGGACAGTCTCCGTGTGAAGCCCTCGTGGGTTTCTGTCCAAATTCTTCAGGGGGGAGTTGAACTTGAACGGCTCCTCTTACCGGAGACCCGCCCCAACGCGAACAGACACGTTATGGGCATGGCCTGAGACTCGTCTCTCTCCACGATTTAATGTTGTTTTTTCGTACGTAACAAGACGATTAGCTATTCCCCTCCCCCGTGGGCAACTAGAGACTTTAATTCCCCTTCCGAATGTCTAGGTCTTGTCCTGTGCTCAAGAGGGTCAGAATGAGGTCAATTACTCCTACTTTACCTGCTCTGTACATATTCTCTCTCCTTTGTCAAATTATTACACCATGGCCTCCTGCAGCTAAGGCCGAGCTATGGTAATAACAGGGACCCGGATATCCAGCTCGACCATTATTCCTTCTTTGAGCGATGCCGAAGCTCAACCCTTATCCACCCCCATGCCAATTCCCCATCTCCCCTTCCTTGAAGCTGATCGATACGGCAATAATCACAGTCTTTCAATCGGGCCGAGAAACTACAGCGAGTCCATCGGCATGCTAAGCCCGCCCGTTTCACTGGGCTACGAGATAAAAGCCCGAAACACCTCTATTCATTACGTCGAGGTCCCATTATGATCCATAAATGACATTCAAGACTAAAGTCTGACGACATTAGCTTGCCTTCAATAAGAAGAACTTCAAACACATGGGATGCTATTTTCATGATCATCACTGCACGTTTAAATAAAATGCAGAAACCCCTGTTTTATCGTACAACCAACAAACATTCTAGACTCCTTCCCCTTTCTCACACAGCGTGTCTCTCCCTTGTCTGTGGCTTACTTGGCTTGCAGCAGACCGAACCAAAAACACGTGCAAACTCCGACCTACCCGTGTCGCTCGCAGTGGATTAGACCCAAGGACACTGGGACCCAAGCTAGGATCCCCTTGGTCCCAGTGAAATTGACCCTATGATAACAAACCGCCGTCCAAGAGATTTAGTAATGGATAAGAAGGAAAATGGCTCATTTTATGTCAACGCTTCGCATTCGATAGCGGTTATACGCGCATTGAGACTGATCGGCCGAGGACGTCATATCTTAGGCGAAATTAACTGATTCTTGCGCAGAGGATAAATGTTGTTCCTCATCTTGAAAGCTTTTTATTCGTCTTGACAGGTTTTCTTTACGAAATGGGGACTACGATCGCGGCGATCGAGTAAGAATTAATAATGAATAATGCCCGAGTCACAGCGTCTTTTGTTACTTGGAAGTTGGAACAATTGACAAAGATGCGCTTAAGCTAACCATGAAAATATCGCCGAGTAGTATCCTTGTGAGTGTAACAAGTTTGAATCAGAGGCAACTCCGTGGCTTGCCGCTTGAACGCCATGCACATCATGCAATGCAAATTCCCGGTAGATCATCTAGCTGCCGTTATTAACATCATTGTGGCGCAAAAGGAACAAAGTGAAGCGACTACTGTCTCCTTACTTAAGGAGTGCGGCATCCTCGCTAAGCGCTTGAACGAGGCTCATCTTGGCGAGGCGCTTCTATTGTTCTAAGCCTGGACGTGTTACAGATTTAGATGATGAGCTGACTCGTTGGGCTTGGCTGTGATTTAACCATTGATCCTTTGGTTTCAATTCAGGCTTTGAGAGTTGCGCCTCTGCTCACAGTTGGTATTGTGATTCTACTTTGTTCAGTCCGAGGCCTCATGGCACACTGCGACAGTGTAGCCCAATCCAAGTTATTCTTTACGTAAATTATTAGAAGATATTCCCTGAAACTGTTACTGTTGCTGTGGTCTTCCCAGTTAGAGTCAATACCAAATCCACAGTCGCTAAAGGGGTTACCATCGGCATTACCCTGCAGGCATGCCTTTGCCATAGCACAAACTGAACGATCTTATTCGTTCTTCACTACATATTGCTGATCAGGGCGAAGGGTTCTTCCGTCATTAAATAATTCAAACTTGTATGGAAGGATAATAGTCACGGTGCTCCAAATCCCACACTTAGCTAACCAAAGCTTAACCTGTAAATGTCCCGAAAGAATGATTGGAAAATACCATCGATGCCATTATTGGATAATTAATTTCCTCATTGACTACATACTTGTACAGCAAATAATAATCGCGATAAAAAAAAAAGGACATCCACCCAGGTCTGTCTCGACTGCCACGAAGAATGAATTTATAGTTTCTAGTTTCGCGCATAACGCTCAGGGAACTTGCCCTTGACATCAGCCATAACCTGCACACTGATATAACGACCCTAGATTTTAGCATGTTAGCGACAAAAGTAATCTCTCGAGCGAGCATCCACTTACAATCCAACGACACATATAGAATCCAATACCAGCAAAGTAAAGGTGTGGATCTGGCAAGTATCAATCAGTAACTTGTCACCAAACTCAGAGAAAAAAAAAAAAACTTACGACCAGAATAAGTCACATAGCCAGGTGACTCGCCTTCCTCGTCAACAGCCAACGTACTCACATTCTCAAGCCTAGAAGCCGAGTCCTTGTCGATGAAGCCAGCCTCGGCATACTTGGTAGGTAAATCCTCATTCTTGTACCCAGTAGCAAGAACAATACCACCAGCCGGGATCGTCTTTGTCTCATCCGTATCCTTATCATATACAACGAGTCCCTCACTCGTCAACCCTTTCGCCTCACCTTTGGCAATTCGAATCTTGTCCTCAAGAACCATATCAAAAACCCTTTCTTGATCTACATAAAAAGCCCTTCCGCGCTCTTCATATGCTCGACAAACAAGACAGACTTGCTTCTCGACTTGATATCCCTTTTCTTCAAGCAGCTTATGTCGGGGCTCCATGACTTGATTTAGCGATGCTGTTAGGCCGTTGGCCATATCTCGCATAACTGCCAATGGCATGGAGTTCTCCAGAAAGTCTGCTGCTTCAACAGGCATTTGTCCTTGATATCGCATTGAGATGATTGGAAAGAAGACGTCAAAGTCGAAAAGTGTTGTGGGGCTGCGCTGGAGCATGGTTACGCTCTTTGTGCCGTTAAGGGCGAGATCTTTGGCGACGTCGTGGGCTGAGTTGCCGGTACCTACGACGATTACGTCGAGGTCTTTGTAATGGGTTGCGTCGCGATATTCTGATGTATGCTCGATAGGTCCTTTGAAGGCGTCTCGGTTCTCGAGGGATGGGATGTTGGGGTTCGCCTTTGAAATGAGAAAGCCGTTCGACAGCACAAGATTCTTGGCTTTGATGGTAGACGTATCGTCAGACCGTATATCCTTCAGATCAATCGTCCAGTGCTGTGCATCTTCATCCCACGAACTTCCTACGACCTCAATACCTCCGAAGAAAGGAAGCTTGAGCTGCTCCACAGCCGAAGACATGTACCTCGTCAGATCCTTACCGCCCATGTACTCAGGATATCCTTCCTTGGGAATGGGAAACATGGGCAGTTGGACCATGAAATTACTATGATGAAGGATAACGCTCGAGTAGCGCGACGTAGACCAGTTACCTCCCGCTTCAAGCTCTGTGTCAAAGACAGCGACATCAGCGCCTGCGGAGTCGAGCATGATGGTGTTGCCGAGACCGCTGCAGCTTCCGCCGACGACAACGACGTCTAGAATACCGTCGACATTTGGTAATCCTTGGGCAGATGGTTTGCCACGCTGGGAGCTGTCGATGAGAGACGGTGTCTGACGAGGTAGTTGCTCGAAGGGATGGTCAACGAGCTCTTGGATAGCCGTGCTCAGGATCCAGATAAGCCACTTTCCGTCAACAGGAATAAGCTTAGCCTGTCCAACACACTTGGAACGTGGGTTATCAGTATAGAAACTAAAGGGAACATCTAGACAAGCAAGCGTAGGCGCAAGACGCATATACTGCGGTCCCATCCCCCACATTCCCTCCGCATCAGCCGAAATATCTGACGGATTACGCTTGTGGTCTTCAGAAAGGGTCTTCCATGCTGAGATAATCGCATCTCTTCCATGGATGGTCCGTTTGTCAAATGTGAGTGTGATAGAGTCTCTCCACCACGAGTCTTCCACGAAGAGACTAGATAGCTTATCCCAGTTTGAGCTGGCGATGGCATCTGAGAAGTCGTTCATGAAGTCGGCAGCAAGTTTGGAAGCGTCGAGGGTGTCTTCGCCTTCGAAGGCTGGGACGTTGGGGAAGCTGGAGGGAAGATCGGCGACTTTCGTCCTGGGGCGTTTGGGAAGTCCGACGGCCATGGTTGATAATAGTGTGATGGAAGCAACAAAGAAGCAAATTTAAGGAAGATTATTTGTTCAAGAAGACTATTTCGGATTTTCGAGATATACTGCACTCGACAAACAACAAATTGACAGCCTTTTGTAGCAGGCTGGGCTAGTGGTTTTATATAGAAGATAACTGAATATCCCATGTAAAAGACCGGCAAAGCGGGATTATTAATCCCGTAGATATCCCACATCGCTGTTATATAGTTCGGTCTATTGGCGAATTGGATTCCTTCCAAAAAGTCCGAGAGAGGTGGTGGAAATAAGCACTAGTTTCGTAGGATCATATGAGATAAGCACAGAATCCGATATATCCGCGTACAAAGAGGAAGAGGAATCAGCCGAAACCGAACGCGTGGTAACTTCTTGATGATGTAGCTGGTTAGTGCTGATGTTGAAGGATTCGGACGGTAGTATCAAGTGTTGGGAGGTAAAGTTGTGGCCAATTGGATGTTTCGGATAGAATGGGTGAATAGTGATATAAGCCAGAAGGATTTAAGGATTCGATACCATGGCATTTTAGGAACTCTTAATTGATACCCGCGAAGCTAAGCTTGAGCAGTAGTCACCAAGCTAGATTATTAGCTCCTAAATGGATATTTATAGATAAAGTGTCGACCGCCATCTTCCGATTATGATGCGCTCGCTGCATGTCTATGTTTATCTAGTCTGTGAAATAAGACCAAACCAGAGATCGGTGTGTTCTCAACAACTTGATAGGAAGGGTTAATGTTATCAAGTAAAGTTCAAGTATCTAACTACAGGTTAATTCGACGGGTGGATACCATGGCATATGGAATTGTTAGAGAAACTTAATCTATATAAAGTATCAATATCAAGGATGTGTACGCAGTACTATAATACATGATTCGAAACATACTAAGCGTCCTCGGGAGAGTCCCTTGCATGCTAACGTCGTGTTTGACCAAAATCACAAGCTAGAAAATTCCAATCTGACTCTGCCACGTCCTAGGCAGAAGTTGCGCATTACTCACGAACGCAAGATGCGATTCATCATTTGTCCGACCTCGGGCAAGCACTGCAGGTTATGTTCGACTTTTTGCCTATTTGCGCCCTTGGGTAATGTCAAGCCATACTGCTTCCCAATAACCAGACATTCTACGAAAGTCTTACAAGCCCGCTTCCGAAGCAACCCAGAAGGTTCCTTGGCTATCAGTGAGCTTATTACGTCCGGCATAGCGTCGATAATCAGCCACTCGTGATAAGTGGCGTTCTCCTGGCAAAGTATCAAGCATGCTGCTGAGGGTACGTTGAGAAAGCGGTCTTGGCCCTTCTCATGGGCCTTCTGCGCGAACTGAAGGATAGTTGTGAGCAAGACTCGTAACCTTGTAGCGTCGCGAGTTCCACTGATGGTGGTCAGTTCAATGGCGAAAGCCTGACTTAGATGGTTGAACAATTCAACGTCATGACCGGTCCCGATATATCCTTCGAAAAATTCTGCGACGACGCGAGAGAAATATTCGATCGGCCCATGCTCATCTTTGCTCACCAGAGCAAAGTGGCTCGTCATTAGTGCCGTCGTTCGAAATACGGACTCTTCTGCGCTTCCATTCCGAACACACCCATCGAAGTCACTTAAGAACTCCCTAATGCCAAAGTGGAAGAATTCCAACGCGTCTCTGTCACAGGCAATGGAGGCCCAGTCTGATATTGCTGCAGCAGTGACGATGCCGCCTTCCATCCACCCTTGAGCAATAGCCGCGAGTTTTGTTTGCATGCCTGTGAAGGTTGTGATGGCCAGCAGTGCCTGAAGGTCTTTGGGCGCGACCCTTTGCAAAATCTGTGTTGCCAAGTCACCCATGGCTTTGAGTTTCTTTGGGTTCCTGGCGGCGATGATCTCCAAGAAGAACACATGATATAGTCTCGCCCATTCTCGTAATTCGTCTTGCTTGTTCTCTTGGACGAGCTCCTGCAATACAGAAAGACTGTCCCAACGGTTCAACGCAACAAACTTTAGATAGAGCGACATTAGTTCCAGAGCCAGAGGAAGGCGGAGGGAAAGACCTAGCCCTTTCATGACTAGATCGACATATCGCGACGAACGCTTAAAGCGTGCAAGAAAGACCTTGTCCTGAAGTTCAAGTAGTTCTTTCACGCGCTCATCCATTGGGTCCTTAGGGCCTTTCAATGAAGAAACTCCCAACAGGGCTGGCAGCTTGTCGACGCGAGCTCCGCGCTCAAGTAACTCTTGTGTCATCTCTGTAGAATTGGCAAGAATAGCTCTCATCAGGGGGGTATCGGTGTCGCCATGTTCCGCTTTGGCCTCGAGATAAGCGCCATGTTCGAGTAGAATAGATACGACGTCCTTATGCTGTCCGGTAACCGCGATATGGAGCGGCGTCAACATGCTTCGATCTTTGTAATTGACACGTGCACCGTGGTCAAGTAGTAATTCCACCATATCTCGGTGTCCTTGGTTCACGGCCCAAGATAGCGGTGTGCGGCCATAGTTATCCTTTCGTGCGATAAGGCGCGCATGGTCACGGATCAATAGCTTCGCCCATGGTATGTTGCCAAAGTATGCGGCCAGATGCAAGAGGGTGAACGAGGGTGGACTTCCGCCGTTTTTCTCCTGTTCCCAATATAACTTCCACCACTCTTCTCGTATTGGTGAATCGACTTGGAAGAACGGACGCGAAAACTCAGACTGTGAATCGACGACATGAATGGCGTGGTGAAAATGGACCGGCCAGTACTGGCTGGCATAAGATAAGAAGGGATCGTTACTAGATGGTTCATGAGCGCTTCTTGGATTTCCGTATCGACGCTCAATGTGTGTTAAACAAGTGTGCATGAGACTCTTGTGGGTGTTTTGATCCATTCGAAACATGTTGATCCCCTGGATATCGACTTGGTCGCTTTGAAAGAACTCTTTGGCCGATTCATGGACCAGATTTACCACATCCCCTTCGATCTTGACGAGCAGCCCACTGAGCCTTAACCGGTTCTTAGTCACTTGTGTTGCTGGGATGGTACCAGAAGCTGTGATCCCAGCAGCCACTGTCAATTCTTCCAATGTGAGGGGCCGCGCAGCGAGAACGACCCATGGAAGAATGGGGACTAGGGCCTCTTTATTCACAATCTGCTGGAGAAGCCGCTGATAGATTCCTCCTAGACCTTTAGGAACATGACGAAGAACTTCATCAATCTCGCTCCAGCTCCCGCCCCGAAGCTCGTTGGCAACGAACCCCACCCATAGGAAAGTCCCATCAGCACCAGCCAACAGGGTCTTCTGAATTTGAGCAACCATTTTTTCTGAAAGGTCTTGCTCGGATGCCAATTCGGCAACTTTGGCAAAGATGTATTTCTCAACGTCATGAGAAGTTGCCGTGCCGGATGCGTCCAGCTGTATTTGCCGATACTGGCCGAGTTTGGTTTCCAAAACAGCCGGTCGAGGTCGGGAGAGGATGATGACTTTCAACTGCGGTCCCGACCTTTTTCCTGACTGAAACATGCAGTTGCTAACAGCATCTAAAAACTGTTTGAGTGATTCATTCTCGCATTCATCCAGGCCGTCCAGAACACAGACTACTTGAGAAGGCGTACTTTGCTGAAGTAGCGTCGAGAAGACTCTCCACAGAGAAACAAAATTGGAAATTGTATATTTGGTTGTCTCCGTCCCTTCGAATGAGCCTTTGATAAACTTGGCAAGGTGCGGATGGAGGCCGACCCATTGATGAAGAATGCCGCGCATGATAGTCAGTGCAGTGTTTCGATTCTTGTCGCGGTTACTGCAGAAGTAATAGAGGAGAACATTATCTCCGGCGTCGACCAGCGGTTGCAGCATTTCTGTGATGTAGATAGCTAACATGGTCTTCCCTTTTCCTGGTCCACCCGAAACCCATAGCAATGACTGATTCTCATCTTTCAGCCACTCTTGATAATGCGGATGTTGCGTTAGCCATTCGCAGGTGCCGTTAACTCTTCGGCCTTTCAACGCAATGAGGGACTTTCGATCAACCTCAGGTCTCGTCAGAAGCAAAGCATCAAGAACAGGCGCGGCCTCAGTGTATGAGCTCGTAGCCAGTGGTATTGTCTTGGTTACGGTGGGTATGAAGGAAATTACCTCTTTTGCATACGCTGCAGAAGCCGCTGCGGCGTAAGCATGCCACATCCCGGAATTGTGAGAGTCTGAGTAGTCGCATATGCCTCGAATAATCAAATACTGGGCAGCATCTCTGAGCTCAGATGCCTCTGTGTCAAAGCAAAGAATACCGTGGTCGTGTGCCAACTTGTTTCGGATCGCTGCATGGTGCCTCGAATGATGACTGGAGGCGATGAGACCCTGATGAACAATGGGTCCCGCTGTTTCACGAAGTTGTCGCGATTGGACCTTGGCTAGGTCGCAATGGCTACAACTATTTCCTCCAGATTCGTTCGTAACATGATCATAGCTTGACTCGAAGAGGACGTCTTGCTCTGGTCCGGGGCATGCAAAGGTGCTGGGGTCCGTTGACGTGATCTCGGAGATGTATTGGTGCATCTTGCTTTCGTCAAATATAGCTGCTGTTTCGGCCTTTCCAGCAGCTGCGAGAAGCACCGGCGTCGGCCCTCTGCTGCAATCAAAGTGATCTTTCGTCCTGTCCCCATTCTCATCGAATTGGATGATACCTGGCCGACCGGTTGTCGACTTGCTGACAACAACATCACCAAGACGAATATCCTCCTTCGTATTGGGCGTCCCTCCAGCAATGCCAACCATTAGGTGAAATCGGATAGATGTGTAGCTTGCATGCAACTGTTCCACCACATCAGCCAGCGACGTGGTGACAGATAGCGTGGAATTAGGGTATGCCACAACCACATTGTGACCTCGAAGACTCCCCAAGATATAGCTATTATTGTCGTCTGGGGTCTGCTTCTGAGACAAATTGTCATGGACACGATCAAGTGCTGCTTTGGCGGCAACAGCCTCTATAGGGAGCGCACAAACCCAACCGACTGTGTAATCGTCGCGGGACGACATATTCGTTCTGGATACAGATCAATGAAATGGTGCTGAAGGGGTTTGTGAGATATGGCGAAACAGCCTGCGTCAGGTCTTCCACCTCGAAATTGAGCACATCGCTATAGAGAACCAAGCGTTTAATTGAATAAAGTGTATAGCAACCAACAGCTGAGAAAACAACCAGGCTCTTTATCGTTGTTCTCTCCCTCGCCCATGTAATGGGCGTGTAGCGAGGTGCTTTGGTCGCCCACGCCCTTGCGACTTGTTACCCGCTGGACCGGGGCCCGCCGGGGAAGCAGGGTTGCTGCATGTCAGAGTTTCGGATGTTCTCCATGCTCGTCTTGAACTGGACACCCCGGGCTTGATAACCCCCACTGTAGTTGGCTCCTCCTGTATGTTTCGTCACATACGGACACAGGCAGTAACAAGCAAGGAAAATGTGGGACCAGCCCCGGCGCTTAGCAGAAATGACTGAGAAAAGAGCAGCTGCCCAAGAAATAAAGCAGAAACAAGTTCCTCTTTCCTCCCTTTGCATTTCTACCGCGTCTCAAAATAAGGCTCTCATTTGATTCATTCATCATCATCATTAGAAATGACCTCTGCTCCCCGTCTACGGGCTTCACCCCCTCAGTTGTCCAAGACGCACGAAAGACAAGGAATAGAATCCATGGAAGATACTGCTGTCAAGGCCGGAAAAGGACGTCCAGTTCTGCTCTCATTCGATCAAATGCCTGAATGGTTTCGAATCGAGTCCAACAAGTGGGTTCATCATGGTTACAGACCTATCTCAGGCTCGATTCATACTTCGTTCTGCAGCTGGTCATACCTGCACAATGAATCCGTCAATATCTATTCTCATCTGATCCCAGCGGTCATCTTTTTCCTTGGAGAGTGGTACATCCAGCAATATCTTGCTAGCAGATATTCAGATGTCACTACTGCTGACTTTATTGCTTTTTCTATCTTTATGCTATCGGCTGTTACCTGTCTATCCTTATCGGCGATATATCACACCCTGATGAACCACTCGCAACACGTGGAACATCTGTGCCTTCGAATGGATATGCTAGGTGTAGTAATATTCATACTGGGTGACCTAGTATTGGGGATATATATGGTCTTCTGGTGTGAGCCTTTGCCACGCAAAACCTACTGGTCGATGGTTAGTCAATGTTGTAAATAGTTTGTTTCTCTTTACGTCAAAACTCTAACATTCTTTGTCTCGGCCGATAGATTGGACTTTTCGGGACGATGACCATTCTTACGACACTTCACCCCAAGTTTCAGGGCGCAAAGTACCGTCTGTTCCGAGCCTTGATGTTTGTAGCGACGGGCCTGTGTGGCGTTGCCCCCTTAGTCCATGGACTCATCACCTTTGGAATGTCGCAGATGATGACAAAAGCCCTTCCCTACACTTTAGGGAAGGCGGCCTGCCTTCTATCTGGAGTATCATTCTATGCAGTAAGTCTTTCAACTCAGCAAAAGCATATACCATCCCTGACATACTTTCTTTTGAAGACTAGATATCCTGAGAGTCGTTACCCCGGGAAATTTGACTTGTGCGGTTCGCATGCAATCTTTCATGTGTTGGTGGTATGCGCTGCTGTCGTTCAGTTGCTGGGGTATCTGGACGCTTATGATTATGCTCGTGCAAATCTCACTTGTTCGCCTCTATAAAGTTTGGAAATACAGACTATAGAGCTGCTGGTGGCCAAGACCAGCTTACAGATTGTCGTCACGTAGATCATATCATCGTACTGCTAGTGATCGCAGTGTCATCTACGAATTAAAAAGTGTTGGATTTGATAATCTCACATCCCGAAAACCCGTACTACTAAGTGGCCTCTGAAGTATGGCATGAATTATGATATGCCCAGAAATAAGAAAAAATAGTTCTCAGTATTAGAAATGACATCCTCGGAACTAAAGTGTGGAGACTTGTACATTATAATCCGCCTCATCTCATTCTTCATATTGGTGTCTCCATTCCCAACTTTGCAATACGCTAGGTACAAGTTACTGTTATGGTTACATACGCCTCATTGACACCCTAGATGACTCTCCTAGTTGTCTCTCTAGAAGACTCAGGTTTTTATTTCCTGCCTATGAGCCGCTTCCACCAGTCCACTCGACTTGATCTAGCCTTGCGCTTGTTGTCATTCGTTTGTTGTATAGGCGCCGGCGAGGACGTAACTCTACTTGGGGGATTTGTCGACACTTCTGGACCCCTGTTAGTCCTCTGCGAAACAGGTTGACCAAGCCCTGGCAAATTTGACTCTTCTAATAGAGATAGAGCAGATTGAACCCCAAGTAGTAGTTGCTTCTGTGCCTGAAAGACTTGGTGAATGTAACCCTCTAACTTATCATCGACCTCTGGCTTCTTATACCCAGCCGCAGAGAGCCGTAGCAGGACAGAATGGACTGGGATGAATTCTTCCCAGTCTGTCCGCCCCGTGGGTAGAATGTTTGGATCTGCCCCATGTGCAATAAGAATATCCATCGTGGGAAGCATGCATTTCCTGGCAGCATAGTAGAAGGCAGTTCTCATTCCAGAGTCCACGCCATTGATGTCGTGACCCGAATTGATCAGATGTTCGATCAAAGGGACACTGCCTAAGGTAACAGCTTGTCGAAGGCCTGTCACGGCTCGGCAGCAGCGCGACTTACTGAACGCCAAATCGCCCTTCGCCTTTTGGAGGAGACCTTTCCGCCAGCGGTACAGCCAGTCTTCTGCAGTAAGACCGCTCTCATCGAGCAGCATCTGCGACTGGGCCTGGCCTAGGGTACCTATAATAGCTACATCCCGACCAAGTACGGCCAGATGCATAGCCGACCAACCGTGGTTATCTTGCTGCAACGCAATATTTGGATCATACTCTATGAGGCGACTAACGAGATGGCAATGACCCATGTAGACCGCATGGTGTAAGGCAGTCCAACCGTGACATGTTGATTTACAGATGTCGATGTCACCTGTCTGTAGAATCATATTCACGATCGAAAGATGCCCTCCATTTGCAGCACAGTGCAACGGAGACGTACCGTAAGAGCTAACAGCATTGAGCTCAGCACCAAATTTCAGCAGTAACCTTATTATCTCCAGGTGGCCCTCTTCTGCCGCATAATGTATGGCAGACCAGCCATCGCGATCACGATGGTTCGGATCATAACCAAAGTCGAGGAGCATCGCAACGATAGAGATGTGACCAGAAGCTGCCGCTTCCTGCAAGTGGGTACCAGGCACGAGTCCAACACGTGCGATAATCGTTCTCGCAATCGCGGTCCTTCCCAGTCGGGCTGCCCAGGTCAGCGCAGAGTCCACATCCGTATTCGTGACTAGTAATGTGCTTTCGAACAATAGGTGCTGAGCCGCATGCTCTTGTCCAGATATTACAGCCCATAGGGTTGGTGAGAACCCAGAGTCGTCAGTGATACGTAGATCCGCACCGTGGTCAACCAAGACTTTTATACACTCGATCAAACCCCTCTCCGCGGCGTAGTGTAGAAGTGTTTGTCCGTTCCCGTCCTTGGAATTCGCTTCCATACCGCTCTGAATCAAGCTTACAATCAGCGCTAAGTTTCCGGCGTGCACCGCGTGGCGAAGCTTGGAAATTCCCAAATCGTCTTTATCCTCAAGATTGAGCTTCGTCACACCTTCATTAATTTGTTCTTCGCGGTGCTCCACGTTGTTATCTGCAGCATCATCGTCATCTTGGAAGTCAAATGACTCGTCGTCAAGTATGCTGCACATGGATGCACGCGTAATCCCGTATGGCCCGGTGGTGCCGTCATCTTCCAATGGTTGGTCGCTATCAACGTTCTCCACGTTCTCGTCGCCATCTGCGGGTAACTTTTGCAGTGTGAGAAGAGCAATCTCCTTCATATGACCGGCGACATGTGCCTGGAGAGCCTCAGTCGAGAAGACCACACTAGATCCAGCCTTCTCCGGGGGTTGGAAATCGTCTCCAAACGGGCATTCCAACACCTTATTAATAACTGGCCTCCGTGCCGCATTACTGAGGGACGCAGCATACGCCTCAGGTACACCGTGTTCTTCGATAGAATGTTGCCGGTATTCGATTTCTTGTTCAAATACTTTAGGATCGTGAGACGGAGCCCTGCACTCCCATGTCTGACCGTGGGCATTTTGCATGTGGTTGGACCAGGCTTTTGACGTTTCGAATGTCAGCGGGCTGGTATTCGATCCGTCGTGACATGCTTGCAAACATTGTGAGAAAATGCAAACAAAGGGCTCCAGATCTCCTATGACATGGTTTCTTGATGATATCAGCTATGCTTTATGGAATGACAAAATTGAATAATTTGCTTACTGCCATAATAATGACTTTGGACCGTTCTTAAACTCTATGATAACACCGCAGTAGGAACACTGCTGCGTTGGCGGTATAGGAGGAAACGACAATTTGTTATTGACGAGGACGGATTTAGCTCGGGGAACCTCAGTCGTGGATTTGGCGTACAAAGCTGCCACCGCAGTCTGTCGAGCAGTAGTCGCATTCGTCGCTGGCGCAGGAAAAAGGGCCGGCATCTTGGTAATTGTCGCGGGCTTTGGCATTGGGCTTGGCGCAAATCGTACAGCTGGCGTGTTTGGATTCATCTTGGGAAGTACAACAGCGGCTGGATGTGGTCCTGGGCTCTGAATACTCAGATCGATGCGCCTTCGATGAGAGTGTTGATAGTACAGTCGTCGAAGTCGTAGGGCATTTGCTTCAACCAAAGCTGTCCGGAGTGTCTCTGGCGCCTCTGGAAATCGGAATTCGATATAGCATTTAGTATAAAGACGTAACTCTTCTATGGCTTTGTTTGCTTCTTGGTCGTCTGTGTACATTTGGATTTTCCGGGCTCGATTGGCTTTGGCGGACTTTCGAACGGCATTGGATAAACGGAAGAGCCGTGTCATCGTTCCGCCTATTGTCTCGGTGATCTTCAAGATGTTCCCTTCTGCTGGATCCATGTCGCTATCTGAATCGCTTGAGTAGTCGTCGGTCATCCTTGAGGGTCCAGAGTCACCATGTACCGAAATGCGTTGTCTTTTCCTGCTTGGCGTTTGTGGTGGCCGCTGGTCGATTGGCTCCACTGCGTTAAAGGTCTTGTCAGCCCCGATTTACGGTCTATTCAACCATGGCGTAAGTATAACTTACAGGACATCAAGGTATCGCATATAACTTCCAAGAGCTGATGTATGATATCCGCGGCTGTAGGACTGAAACGTAGTCTGTAATCCAAGGAAACGTTGGGTGGCCCGTAAACATCCATATTCGAAGTCCACAGGGAGAATCTTGCCAACTGATCGTCCATCATAGTTGGATCTGGCACGATGTCCGACATGGTCATATACTTATTGAAAAGAGACTGGCATTGCGTCGCATGCTCTGCAATGGTCGGTCCAAGGTCATTTTGTAGAAACACATCTTCCACGACCTCCCCTGAAGTCTGTAGACTTTTCATGTCAAGGCGCAGGTCGCACTTGGGAGTGCTTTTGAGTGCCCGAAAGCCTAGTAAGTCACTGTTAATTCAGTCGCAAGAGGCGTGACCAAGCAAATCCAGTTATCACCCCAGCTCACAAAACTTCACCAAGTTTGTGACATGCGATAACAGACCTGCAGGCCTGGCTGCTGTAATTGACGGGTTAAATGGCACCAATAAATTCAGTACTGCGACCAAACACAAATATTATGGATGGGAATTTTATGGATCAAATTTTGTCGCAGTGCGTTTTTGCTATGTCTAAGTTCTTTGTTCTGTCCGTTCCCCGCTCCCCTCAACATTCTTGTACTGGGGTCTGGCTGGAGTATTCTCGCTACAGTGATCATACCCCCCCATCACCAGCAAGCTACAGTGCAGCTTGCCAGGGTCGTGTAGCAGTGGGACTCGTCACACCGGGTAATGCTGGGCGCCTAACCGTACCGTTTCCACCACACCCTCCCTGTTCCCCAATTGGTCTGCAATTGACTGTTGGTTCTGAACAATGCAAGAACAAGGAGACAACACACCCTCTCAAGATTGCGATCAGTTCATTGAGCGTTTTTTTCAGTCGAGAGATTGGTATTGATTCTGTCAGGGATTTTGTCAGGCAGGGTGATTTACTCAATGTGGCATATCTTGATTCGTTGTAACGTACCTATTGAGCGCTGGACATGGCAATAGAAATCGAGCCGCTCTCAACACGGTTGCAACCTGCTGCTTCGATATCCCAGGTCGGCTTCAAGTTAAGACTTGGCTAACATTTTGAATTGAAGATGTCATTTACCAAAACATATTTTCTTTGTCCGACGTCCAATATTATTCCACCACCACCAACGGGCACGTTATGTCTCGGGTCTATCATCCGCTCCACCTCAGCGCCACAATATCCTCTGAACAGAGGCAGTATTGTTGCAGTGACTGATGAATTTCCGCCTGCCGAGGAGACTGACTGGAAAAAGACCGTTACAAATGAGCGAGCCCAGTCTCTGGGTGTTTATGCACAGTTCCTGCAGGTAGCTACAGGTGGACTGTCCCTCGGCCCCGAGGTCAACGTTGAGCACAGCAAAAAGTCAGAGAGTACGTTTGCCTTTGACAAGCTGACGACACTCGCGTTCGAGCCGACTCAAACGTACGTGGAGGAGGCCATCAAGGCACCGGCCGTGCAGAACTGGCTGGGAGAGCTCAGACAGAAGGTCAAGCCCGTGAATGAGCTCTTCATGGTCACGGGCCTCAAAATCGTCAAGGGTGCCCAGATCAAATACTCTACGTCACAAACAACTACGGCCAAAGGCAATATTGGTGTGGACGTTCCTGCGCTGGGCACAACCTTTGGCCCCAAAGGTCACTGGACTAGCAATGAGGATGAGACAACTGAGTCCAGTCGCGAGTCTGAGTTTGTGTTTGCGTATTGTGTTAAAAGGTTGAGATTTGGCCGGAGATTGAAGCTTCAGGAATATATTACTGGTGCTTTTATGGCTGTTGGTGGACAGCAAGACAATGACGAATGTGTATTGGTTGAGGAGGTAGACGGAGCTGATATCAAGACTGCTGAGCTTGCTCTCGATGAGACCGAAAGTAGGAACGTTTATTGTGTTAGAGCTTAAATCATCTATATCTACTAAAATTTGTACATGTTCCTTTTAATATCTTTGATCCTTCCATAAACAGAATCTCGCGTCGAACCGCTATCGAAGAGCACATGGGGAGTGATGTAGTCATAGCCCGCCCCTCGTCTCTGCCTGACCATACTCTTCAAGACTGCATCCATAGAGTTGTCTGTCTTCAACCACGGTCCCAAACGATCACTTTCTACAGCAACCGTTTGATCTTGCTGACGAACGAATGACAGGATTGATGCGGCCAACCCGGCCGCAATAGGAGTTGCGACTGAAGTGCCCGACATGACATTGACGCTTTGATGATGTCCGTTCAAACCAGCAGGCCAATGAGAGGAGACACTCTCCCCAAGAAGGCTGAAGTTGACGTCTGTTTCGCTTGCGGTAGGGTTGAAGGAGGAAGGATTTCCATTCCCGTCGGTTGAGTGTATACAAAAGACGCCGGGATATTTAGCTGGAAAGGCTCTGGAAAGATTCGCTCCATCATTGGAAGCTGCCGCGAACAGCAGCGTCTGTTTGTTCAGAGCATTAGAGATAGCGCGGCTCATCTGCTCGTGATACTCTCTAATTCCGAATGACATCGATATGATATCCGCTCCCCAATGTTCAACAGCGTGATTGATAGCCTATACAGATTATCAGGTTAGTCCAAAATCTAATCTTTCATATGGTTGCAGCCTTGCCTTTGCAATGTCATCGTAAGTATTGGGATCCAAAGTTTCTCGCCGTGCGATTCTGGCGACATAAATCTCAGCGCACGGTGCGACTTTGAGTAAGAGGCCCAGGGCATGAGTGCCGTGTCCGATCTCATCTCGGATGTCATCAGTATCTGTTCCATTTATAAAACTTCGTGCTTCCTTGATTCTTGGGTTTGGCATTTCTTGGTCTTCTATCAGGAAGGGGTTTTCAGGGTCCAGTCCGGAATCCAAAATTGCTATTCGCACTGGCTCGGCAAGCTCGGTTTCAAGGTCTACGAAAGGATAGATCGATGAAAGCAAATTATCCATCCATCTTTCCGACAGTGGATTTCTAATAGATTGTTAGTGATAAAATAGTCTTGCATCGGGTGTTAGACACCTTACTCTTGTGCAGAGCCCGTCTGGTGGCTCGCATCAAAGAAGCACAAGCTCGTCTTTGATAGTTTACCAGGATGTCCTTGTCTTTGACGTCCTAAAGAAGGTGTTGCTAACACCAGAGCTTCGGGGTGAAGGGAAGGATAACTCATTGGTATTGTATCAGACATTGAACGGTGCGGAGTTGCCCTTGTTGACATCTCAACGTCGGAGGGATTGATTGGGTTTGTATGCAGCCGGACAACTTCCCGGCCGATAGAACCCCAGCAAGATTGATTCTGTTGAGAATCCAATGAGCCCAATTTATCCAGCGTCATACCCCAAGACTTGAAAATTACAGCCTCAAGCGGTTTGACAACGTTCTGATAGAAGCGTCGCTGAACGGTGGCATCCTCGAAGGCCGAGTTTTCACCAGTAGGAAAATAGTTCCCGGTAAGACAGGCTTTTGTAGCCAAGTGATAGTCACCGCCAGCATTATCTTCCAAGTCTTCGAGCTTAGCCAGGCAGATATACAAATGATCATTGATGGTCTTAGCAGGCGGGGCTTTCGGATCTGCCATTAGCTCGACAGGCATGCAGTAGTGAAGTTCGCATAAGAGTATGCCTAGGGCCAACACGCTGGCGTTTGGATGAACAACATGTTTCAAGTCATCAGAATCTTTTGCAGATCCGTTACCGCGAGCTGAGATGGTTGGGACGTGCTCCAGAGCCAGAAAAGGTTTCGTGATATCAGGAAGCTCTCCATCTTTTATTGGTTCAAAGAACTGGATTTTTGAATGATCGAACGAGAACTGCAACCACGGTGTTTCGAGGAATGGGAGAAGTGCTGAAGCTAGAGTGACAGCCAGAACCCGCTTTCCCTTGAGTGGCAGCACCGATTCACCACGAAGTAATTCTTGCTGCCGTTTGAACAACGCCGACAAGGATATTGTCCGAGACATTCGATCACTACCGAAGGTTTTCGGCTGCGGGCGAAGTCTTTGGAATATTCCGTCCTCTAAAGCAAAATGTAAACAGTTTCGCTGACCGAGGGACTCCGTGATGCTCTGGCATATGTGGGCGAACTCAGGCGGGCGGCTTATTATGGGCTCAGAGGAACGTCTGAATGTACTGCTGTGTAGGTCTCTGCACGGGAATTGTTAGCAAAAAGAAGTCGCATGCGTACTTCTGAGGACTCACTTGACTGTGATCTTGGCTTCTTGCAATGCTGTCGCAGGTACGCCTCTCACGCCAAAGAATACTTCGAAGCTGGCCTCGGCCTCGAGGTCCTTTTTGTGTTGAGGCAGTGATAGTCTCACAGTAAGCCCCGAGCACTTCTGGCAAACGCAGACCCAATGCCTTCGCAACGCGTTGTCCAATGTTACCAAATGTCGCCTCATGAGCACCGCGAAGTCGGCATCGGGCTCTTCGGCACTGGACGCATCGCTTGGTTCTTCACGAGGCACCACAACTCGACGCTTCTTGCTTTCCTGCCCTAAGTTCAATAGTTCATATATGGCATCGTCGTATTCTCTTCTTCGCTTTCTAGGGTGGATGGAGATTCTGGGTTCGGCATACGGTTCGGGCGTTGGGTTGTTGACCATGCGACGAAGCGTTGGGTACAGCTCGAGACCAGGTCGTTGGAATGTCTATTTCGCAAATTGTCATAAGCGGGGGAGAAAGGATATGGAATTTTCCGTATATCTGGAAAGCTTACAAAGTCTATCTCTCGGTCGCAGTCGTCTTTGACACATTGTTCGAGTGCGCGCAAAGTCCTTGCCACGCTATCGGGGTCGGCTCCGTCAAGATCATCGTGTTGGAGAAAGGTTTCTACCCGTAGCCAAGCCTCCCGTTGCCGTGACTTGAGCGACCGAGGCTTCGCTGACTTTTGCGGTCGTTTTCGAGTGAATATTCCAAGCACGGATTGAAGCAAGCTTTGGGAATCACTGTCTTCGTCCATTGTCGCATATCCGAATTGAAGACATGAACGATTTCGCTGGGGTCATGTTGTTTGTCTGTAGGAACATTGGTCGATTGGCGGCTGTGCACTGATCAGATCAGGCTGTATACACTGCTAGGGTGCTGTTTTTTTTAAACACTACAGGGGTTAACCCCATCGAACAAGGCATCATAAAGGTCACATTATCCTCTAAGACGCACCGACGATATCACAAGACACAGATTGCCAAGCCACATCGCTTCCTTCCGCGAGAGAAGCGCTTATTTGCATTCTTTCAGCCAGTATAGAAGCTTCAAATAATAGGCGCCCACGCATTGGTGGCATAGATGGATGAAGCCTTGGGGGCTTAGACGCAGGGGTTCGCAGTGCAGGTTTACAAATGAAGGCTTCTTACACAATGATATGCCTGGCGCTTGGAAAGCGAATACCAACACCCCACCAGCAGCCTCTATGACGCATACTGAGATGGGCCTTGAGTATCACTGAATCCTCTGATGTACCATATCTTCACCAAGAGAAATGGATAACAAGAAGACCGAGACTCTATACCATACGTTGTACCGCTTGAGGGTAGCCTGATCAATCATTCCAGCCAAGTTTATCTTTCAGTGAAACTTGGCCAAGACTGCGAAGCTGCAGTTGGCTGCACCATTCCCATACATACATATGTGGCTCGGACACACCGAATGCGACACGGCCAGTGTCACCTACGCCAAGCTCGAGTGCGAATCGACTGGTAACGTCCCCCTGCTGAAGGCGTTACCAACAGTCCGAACCGCCTAACCACAGGATAGGAAACGGTTTCCTTCAGCACGTAGAGTCAAGAATGCTCAATCAATTCCATCAGTAAGCCGTTATACCGACGATTCTCTAACTTTGGCACCCCAGACCTTCTCCATGAACAAAGGCCAAGTCGTCTTTTCTCAACCAACAGCCCGACATGGCTCCTGGTCATCACACAGGCGCTAATCTAGAGAATCTGCAGCAGAGCGGGCCGCAGTAGACTAAGAAAATGCAACGTTAGTGTGGACGCCATTTATGAATTCAGTAAAGTCAGTGCAGCTGAAAACTCACCCGCAATCGCACTCTGATCGCCCTCCATATGACGAGTTTTTGTTTCACTGTGTACCTAAAAATGGACCTTGATGCAATTGTCGGCGCGGCATTCTCATCTAGTTTCTTATGATGATGCAAGTGATGTCTTACTTTGGAGTGTACTGTGACCTTTTTCACGTTTCTTTTTTTTTTTTTTTTCGAGGCGCAGTTTGTTGGTTGGTTCTCTCGCATGCCGCCCTGAAATTTGAGGGGGGCGGCAGGGTGCAGGGAGGAGTCACAGTCCTGTCACTTTTCCTCCATTGTTGGTTGAGTGCACACAGAAGTACCTTTGTTTATGCCCTCCGTACTCTATCCAACCAAGAAATGCTGTTTGAGATTGAAGAGGACGAAGGACAAGGGTGTTGGTTTAAAACAGTCTTATCTCAGTTAGCTTGTAATGACTCAGTCGTAACCTTAAGCGACAAAATTCTGACTCAGTGCAAGTGCTGTAGCACCTCGCCGGCCTCGCTACCCTACACCCGTCACCATACAATTGACCTTAGGATTGCTTAGTCCTGAAATTATCCATGGCGCAAATTTGCTACCATGCAGTCGAAAGTGAATTTTGGGAACAGCACTTTCTCTGAGAGAAAGGCCTTTAAAGATAACAAAAGAAACTAATTGTGACAAAGGAAAGAAGTTAAAGCCCCATCATCCAACCGATCTTTCACGTGTTTTCCGAGAGACGCGGTGCCCGGCTATGACCTGAGTTTGCCATTTACAGAGCAATATCAGGGTTGAACTCCAAAGCCATCCAAACATCAAGGTTGGGTCCATTGCCAGCCTGCCACTTGTGATAAGGGTACGAAACAGCATTCTCCTTGTTTCGTACAGCATTGCCATACGAATCACGGTACCACATTCCACCATGCTCGTAAAGACGTGGGAGCGCGACATGATCAAAGTCCTTCTCGCTAGTGGCCTTGGTTTTGCTATCCTTGAGACGGGACATTCCACCGTTGCCAGTACCGGGAGAGAGACAGATGTGGATCTCCTCGAAGATATCGCCGGAGTGGTTGTGTACGCCACAGTCGACGTTGGTGCCTATCATGGATGTTAGTGAGCTGATGATATGGAGAGAGGGATGAACTTACCAGCTGTCCAGAATTGCATGTGTGCAATCTCAGTCTTATCATCCGCGAAACGGAAATGGAAACCAGTCATGTTCCAGAAGTCCTTGCCCTTGAAAGCCCCGCCGAACCAAAGGTCCTCAACCTTCTTGAACTTGAGAGCCTCAAGATCGAGGCCGAGCTTGTTGAGCTCAAAGGTAGTCTTGACGGGGATATTTTCGGTCTTGGCCCACTCACCATCCTGGCCGGTAGGGACGAGACGAAGAACGATAGCACCGTTGTCACCGGCGTTGAAAGTGCTGCCTTCACTGGTAACGGGTGTAATGGCAGGGAAACCCGAGTTGCCGAGTGGCTTGCGAGTATCATCTCCGTTATGGATAGAGCCATACAGGACCTTGACACCGTCTTCATTCTGGAGCTGAATCTTGCCGTTCTTGGGATGAAGCTCGATGCTGATAGCGTAGTTCGCAACTTCGATAAGAGGAAGTTTCTGAGACTGCTGAACTTCATGAGGACGAGCGAGGTACACAAGACCCTCATTATCCCAAGCAGTGGGAACGATAGGAGCTTGGGTCGGAGTCTCGGAGGCGTACACGGTTTTGTTCAGATGGAGAGTTGTTACGGGCTTGGGCTCTTCGTAGTACTGCTTGACGTTGTACCCGATGGAGACGAGGTCGAGTTTGCCCGCGCCGCCGAAGTTACTGGGGTTTGTCAGCGGGGTCTTGGTGACGGGATGTTGGGGGCTTACCCGATTGCGATACGAGCGGAAGATTCGTCGGCGATGCGCCATTTGGCGAAGATGCCCTTTTCGAGATCGATCGGCTTGTAGTACATGATGCCCTAGACTAGTCAAATTGTGGTGGTAAGGGAGACTGAGAGGATACGTACCTTCAAGGGGTGAGGGCCCTGAGCAGGCTGGATGATTTGTCAGTATAGTCTCATGGCTTGGACCGAGTGGTTGCTTACAGGAATAGACTCATCCTTATCATCTCGATCAAGAGGTCCAAAGAGCGCAAGCAAGAACTCATCGTTACCGTCGCCTACCATAGTCAGCCCACTCCACAGAACTCACAAGCCAAACTTACCATCGAAGTCAGCACAAACAATGTAATGACCGGGTCCATCACCCCTCTTAAGTCTCTGATTAGGCGTGCCATAGGTATCAAGCACATGCCTCTTCCACCGACATTCTTTAGACCACGGTTAGTCTTAGTGTAAACACACGCCGAGATACCATGGAATGGATCCAAAGTAGCGATGTAAGCGAAAGGATCATCACCGAACTTGCCGACGTCGGCGCAACCGGAGCCCCAATGGTCGCCGGAGCCGGGGGACAAAGAGTTGGGGAGTTGGCGGGGCTCTTTCGGTTCGCCGATCCCGATTATGTCGCGCTTCCAGACGTTGTCTTCGTAGTGGAGCCAGGTTGTTCCTTCGCGGGAGGAGATGATCATTGAGTCGAGACCGTCTGGGCCGTCAAACCTGACGTTGTTAGTTATGTTTGGTGGGATAAGATGAGGGAACTTACTTCTTTTGGGTTACTTCGTGGATGACGGTGAAGTGCTCGTCGTCGATGATGCTTCGGGGCCACTCGGTACTAAACAGTCAGCCTGGGTAGGCGCCTTGGAGGTAGTTTGTCTTACGCTTCGAGAACGTTCTCAGGAGCTTGGAATCGGATGATAGGGATCGGAGTGACCTGGATCAAATCAGCAACACCATCTTCAACACGTAGCTAGAGCCAGAAACCTGCCTTGTCAGCCTCACCACGGACAACAGAAGCAGCGACAACCTCAAGGAACGACCTGTGTCCATTAGCTTCACATCCGCATCACCGTGCTCCGAGGACTCACTTCTGGGTAAAGTATCCAGCCTTCATGCGATGCATAGCAGGCCATCGTCCAATCTTCCTCTCCTTCCACTTTCCATCCCCAAGCTTATAACGACCAGGGTTCTCGAGCCAACTGACCCAACCACCAGCCATATCACACTTGAGCATGAAAGGACCGTAGGTGTGGCAGATGATGAGATCCATGAGGCCGTTCTTGGTGATATCGCAGGCTACGACAGCGACGGGGCTGTCGAACTTGCCGATAAGATGCTTGGTCCATGCTGATTATTTAGCGAGGATAGTTTGAGGAGGTGGGAGGGGACTTACGCTGGGTTACTTCGGGGTTGTGATACCCGTTGGTACCAGCTTTCTCTGAAGCGGCGTGGACGGCGATAGGGTTGTCGATGAACTCGATTTCGCCGGAGACCAAGCCGGAACTAGGATATTGTGAGCTTTGATATTTGAAAGGGAAAGGAGGACTTACGTGATGATACCGGGAACGGGGTCTTCCTTGTCAAAGTGGAAGGTTTCGACCCAGTAGCCATCTGAGCGCTTGTCCTCGATGATGTTGGATCCGAAGGAGGGCTCAGCGATGGCTGGAGGAGACATGATGATGGTCTTGTAAGTGATAGTTTTGAATGAATGAATGAGTGTGATAGTTTGATGATGGTATATAGAGATGGTGTGATGAAGCTATTTATACAGGTTACTCGTCTTCAATTACCACCAAAGATCACATGTAAAATATCCATCGCCGTGCAAGCTGCGTCTCATTTTCCTGACAGACACTTCACTACATTTGCAACTATCCCAAACGAAGTTCCTGTCTGTTCAGCCGCACTGAAAAGAGTAACGGCTTGATCGTGGAGAAACGCTCGCATGCCAAGAATATGAACCTATTCAGAAAAACGGCCATGCTCGGAGGAGCGTTGCCAATCTGAGCCTATAGCATGCTATTGGATAAAACGCTGATTGGACAGCAAAGACCTCAATGTTTCGCGGTCGCGAAGCGTTTCCTCACTTCCCACCAGTTCGTCTCAGATCCCCTCTTTTGTCGAATGTCGCTATGATCATGGCGTTACTCCTAGCCTTCTGGAACATTTACTTTCGTTGTAGAACACGAACGGGTCCCTGAAGATATTCAGCCGCAACTATACCTGGACTACCAAGTCCCGATAACGAAGACCCTGAGACAAACGGACCAGTCGGAGGGAAAGCTTGGCTTGACGATGTCTGGGGGCCTCAATTTCGAGACTTTGAGGCTTCGTGGAAATGACATATCCCTTTGCATCTGGCTCAATTCTCTCCGGTTCCGCCGTTAACACCCAGTAGTAACGCTTCAACGTAAGAACCGGTAGTGTGGTATGCGCCACGGTACGAGCCGACATTAGTTAATGAAATTAGTGCGACAATTCCCGAGGGCCCAACGGTGATGAATTGACAGGCCGATTGACTTTTTGACTTGATATCCGAGCTGAATGCGAATAATCACCAATTGAACCCGATGAAACGTGTATTGCTACAGTTAGCTCATGCTCTTCGAGCACATTTCTAGTATCACATAAGCATCTACATTTGTCGTCTCTTGGTCTGACGAAAAGTGACGTTTCCAAGACCTGCAGCGGTATTTGTCTCAACGCGGTACGGGTCACAAACAGTCACATACCAACAACATCTTCAGCTCCCGAAAGTCAAGCCATGTCAGTTCAACAGTACTCAGAGCAGTATCGAAAAGTCATATCTCCCCTCAAAATAGTCAATACACCGAGTCCATACAAATACTGCCCTCGGTGAATCCCCCACGTCAATCCCAACTCGGTGAGTGCTTCTGTCTTTGAGAGATGAGTGAGTGCTTACAATTCCTCACTTCCCTTTCCAGCAACTCCGCTTATACGCCGCCAACTACAACCCCTCCCTGCAAAGACTCGTAATTCTTAGCGTGCAAAGTATTCAGCTTCCTCCATCCGGCAGTTTCACGTCCATCAATCAATAATGTTAGTCACTTCATTACCTCAAATCCACAGCTGCATATGTAAGTGAGACGAACCACAGCAACGTCAATCAGAGTTACAGGTCTAGTTACACGACATGGTAAGCTGAACAACCCAAACATTCATTCTCTACAAGTATTAATAGCCACCTTTCTTCTCTCAATTTACACATTCACCGTCACTCACTCATTCACTCACTCATCTAATTACTTAATTATTCACTCTTCATCATGGGTTGGGCAGAAGACGTCAAGATTCGCGACCCCTACAACTTTGTCAAGTCCGATGACTTCTTCCAGAGTATTGACAATGGCTCTACCAAGATCAATCGTCCCAAGTCAATCAGCTTCAAGGAAAGTGATCAGCTTATGAGCGATGGAACCAAGAATCCTGCTTGTAGCCACGGTCGCGTCTTTCGCTTCAATGATAATTCGCTTCTGCTGATTCAATTTGTTCGTCCCAAGGTTTGGCAGATTCGATTTGATCCGCATAATGAGAAGGGTGAGGATTTCACCGATTTCAACACGTAAGTTATCCTTCATGATGAATTTGTCAAGGCTAATGGCGAGTAGTCGAACTATCATCAAGGACACACTCAGCTCGCTTATCAAGACCCTCGATGGGCTCGAGAAGGTGTCCTGGGACGTCGAGATCCTCGAAGACCCGCAATACATCGTCTTCCAATCCGTCCTCAACCCCAACACCCCCAACCGTCAGGTCCAGCTTCAGATCTACATCCAGCGCGACCCATTCCAGATCACAGTCGTTCGCGTTCTTGAAAGCCAGCCACCTGCTGAGAAGCTGCCTCAGCTCCAGAAGAAGGCTATCCATGCCGACAAGATCGACTTGCACGAGACAAAGGGTGCCCAGGCGGCCATCATTTGGAAGACTCGACCTAAGGGATTGATGTACACCGAGCGTGCGACCGTCTTGGCGGTTGAGAAATCTGTCACGGCTGATTTCATGGGCTTTGGTGAGCAGGGTGGTAAACATCTGTTCAAGAAGAAGACGTACATGAACTACTTCAGTAAGTCACACTCCCACTAATGAGTTGTATTGAGGAGATACTTACTATTGCAGACTTCGACAACATGCGATACCAGAACGTCTACGGTAAAGGCCCTCTCGACGACCGCGAGCCTCTTTACCACTCCGAACCCTTCTGGATCGAAGTCGACTCCCACCCAGGCTACCGCTCCCAAGTCTCAACCTTCATCGACAACTACTCACACATCTGCGTCGACGTAGGGGTCAAAGACGCCGGCGCAATTCGCGTAGCAACTCGCTTCAACGCCTTTCGTGCCATCATGGTCGCAGGCGACAGCATGCAAGATCTCGTCTCAACCTACACCTCTATCGTCGGAAAGCCCCGTCTCAAGCCTCGATATGTCTTGGGTTACCACCAAGCCTGCTATGGCTACGACAGCCAGGAGTCTGTTCTTGAGTCCGTTGCTGAGTACCGCAAGCATGACTTTCCTATTGATGGTATGCATATCGATGTTGATATGCAGGATGATTATCGTACTTTCACTATTGATAAGCGCGACAACCATTTCCCTGATCCTGTCAAGATGTTCAAGAGCCTTCGTGAGCAGGGTGTCAAGTGCAGTACCAACATCACACCTTACATCAGCTCCATGCCCAGCGATAGCTACAACACTCTCAACGAGGGTCTTGAGAAGGGTCACTTCATCAAAGATGATCGCGATCTTGATCCTACGGCTCCTAACTATTGGGACCACCGCTATGTGGGCTGGTCTGTCGGAAACCAGATCTTCTTCGACCCCAACACGAAGAAACCTGATTACTTCATACCTGATACGTCCAAATTCGAGGATACCTTCAACACACAGAAGCCTTTCCAGGGTGGCGTTTATTACGGTTGGAAGAATGGCCATCCTGGACATTATCCCAATTTGAACAATAAGGACGTTCGCAAGTGGTGGGGAGCGCAGTACAAATATCTGTTCGAGTGCGGACTCGACTTTGTCTGGCAGGATATGACCGGTCCTTGTATTGCAGAGGAGTACGGCGATATGAAAGGGTAAGTCACTTTCCCGCAATAGGTTCCCAGTGCTAACGTCTATAGTCTCCCCTTCCGTCTCAACCTTGATTCAGACGGTTGGTCCAAAGACTCAAACAAGGCAATCCGCAAGAAGGCCATCGAGATCTGGTCCCTGTACAGCTACAACCTCCACAAAGCCACCTACCACGGCTTGAACAATATCCACACGATCTCAGATGACCTCAAGTGGCGCGAGAACCGTCGCAACTTCATCATTGGTCGCGGTTCATTCGTCGGCAGTCACCGTTACGCCGGTCTCTGGACCGGCGACAACGCGTCCACATGGCAATTCCTCGACATCTCGGTTGCCCAGGTCCTCGCCCTCGGAATGTCCGGTATCACCATCTCAGGCCAGGATGTCGGCGGTTTCGAGTTCGTTGACTCTGAACATGACTTTGTCAACCCTGAACTGTTGATCCGGTGGTACTCTGCTTACTCGCTTCTGCCGTGGTTCCGAAACCACTACACCAAGCGACGTGACTGGATTGATGGACCTAGGAAGGGAACTATGAGGAAGGATGGTAAGCTTTTCCAGGAGCCTTATGCTTATCAGAAGCACTATGAGCAGAATGGTTGGAAGTATCAGGGTCGTGAGAACATGCTTTACAGGGCTGTTCTTCCTGTTTGCAAGTACTTGATCAGACTCCGATACAGTCTCATGCAGCTTATGTATGATGCTATGTTTGAGAACATGATTACTGGTCTGCCTATCGCCAGAGCTATGGTCATCACCGATGATATTGACCGTAGTCTCTTCAACGCCGATGTAAGTTCCCTCCTCACTATATCCATACTCAACTAACCCTTTCAGAACCAATGGTACACTCGCAGCCAGTACATGGTCCGCAACGACCTCCTCGTCGCCCCAGCCCTCATGGAAGAATCCAAGCGTGCTACTCGCAGGCTCTATCTTCCGTACCCCGACAAGTGGTTCCCTATGAACCTTCGACCCGACGATCTTGGTGTTCCTCTCAACAAGGCCGCCAACGGAGGAGATCACATCGAGTACGACTGCCGCATCAGTGCTGATGACTCTCAAATCCCTTACATCACTCCCATGTACATCCGTGAGGGCGGTATTATTCCCAAGATCGCTGTCCGAAACTACATTCCCGATCCTTCTCTGCCTGCTCAGGATCCCAACCCTATCACTCTTCACGTGTACCCTGGAAAGGATAACGTAAGTAACTTCTGAGCTTCTAGTATAAGCATGATCACTGACTATTCAGGACTACGAAATGTTCCTCGACGACGGTATCTCTCGCGACTCAGCCCCCATCGACGGCCACAGGCCCAAGGTCAACGGCAAAGCCACCGACGAAAAGGCCGCCAACAAGTACTGCAAGGTCCTGATCACTCAGCGATCTGCACCCATGAACGATGCCAGCGGCGTCAAGTACATGCGCAGCATCGAAATCAAGGCTCCCTTCAACGGCTTCGGCGATCTTTCCTCTATCGTCGGAAAGGAGTACACCATTGCTCTCTGGCACGAACCTACTGTCGACATCAACACTCCTCAGGTCAAATCTGAGAACAGAGCCGTTACTTCGCGAACTGATGCTAATGCGAGGGTTACTCTTGTTACCCTACCTGTCGATCTTGCGCATACCGAGAAGGGTGTTGCTTTCAGCTTGACTTATGCTGAGATGCCCTGAGGTATATGTGGTGGATTTCCTTTGTGATATCTTATTCTCTTGGACTTTTGGCTGTTTTCTCGAATAATGGTTTTCTGTAACTAATTGCACGGAGGAAACTTAATAACAAACCCAAATTGTCATCATGCTTTGCGAGATGCACCGTCGTAGAGATGACTGTTATGCATCAAGGCCCAACCTGTGAATGTTCAATGGGTGCATTTCTGTACGCTTTGAGTGGGTTTCATCTTGAGAAATCTCAAATAATGCATGAATGAAGGCCGTTGTGCATGATGACTGTTGTCGTAGTCGATGTTGCGTGGAAGAAAGTGAAACCCCTGGAAAGCATTGGGTTTTACCATTAGCTTGACCTTCTTTTTTTCTTTTTTTTTTACCCGTGGAGAGGATCTGAGCCAGTCGAAAGGTAAGCTCTTATAAAAACATCAGAGTTATAGAGCTTCCAACTTTTACTTCGTTGGAAGCAACGTTCTCCTAATTGCCATTGGGTTTAAACTTCTCGCTATGCAGTTGCGAAGCTTAATAATACAAGGCAACGAGTGCGTTAGCATAACCCTAAATAGAAAATTCAATCGAAATACCAAAGTTAAAGATACAGTCATGTCCTCTCTGTTTAGTATAAATATAAGTCAACCTACCCATCTTTCCGCTTTCATTCCACATCAACTCCCCTTCATTCTACAACTCTCAGCTCAAGCCCCTATCATTCCTGCGCCATATCCTACATATTTTGCGACCTTCAAGAGCAGAGAAGCAAACAATCTCAGAAGCTCAACGAGATGGATCATCCTCATTTCTCAGTCGTGGCCATAGCCTTAGTCACCAAATTGACGGCATTCATGGTCTCAATCACGACTAGGTCACCACCTACCCCCAAATATCAACTCAAACTCGACCATCGCCACAAAAAAAAGCTCAGATCCAAAAGCTCTGCCGAATCCAAAAGCTCTGCCGAATCCAAAAGCTCTGCCGAATCCAAAAGCTCTGCCGAATCCAAAAGTTCTGCTGAACCCAAAAGCTCTGACGAGCCCACTCACCCACTCCTCAAACTCCCAACCGAGGTCAAGCTGTGCATCTTCAACCATCTCGACCCCATCGACAGCACATCCTTCGGCTTAACATCTCAATATATCTATCCCATCTACCACGATCTATTCCCCGAACCTCTCCCCCTCTACCAGTCAGGAGCAGGCCAACTAGCACTTCCGTGGAAGGACCGCGTTCCCGAACGTGAGTCAAAACCCCGCACACCAATTTGCTGGAAATGCGGACTAAACCGCTGCGAGCTTCATCGCCACATTCAAGACTTTGTTGGACGTGATGCTTTGAAAAAGCAAAGCCAGCAGCTACAGGAGAAAGCATTGCAAGAATTTGGTCCGTGCCTTCAATTTGGTTCGTTCCGCCCTGCATTTTGCGCTATGAAGGCTATGGGGTTCGATCCTTCTACTAAGTCCCCTTGTGGATGCTGGCATCATGACGACCCTTGGGATTAAGCCCTAGACTTTCCCAAGGCAGCATAGCTCGACATACTTCTCATGGTACTCATCGTAATGCCAAGTTCGTATGACTTACGAGACATAGATTCTGAAGGGAACCTCGGTTCGAAATTCTGCCTTATTTATTCTTCTGTCCATACTTCTTAATCCTCGTCTATGTATGGTCCTTGATATCATACAAAACTATCCAACCTGTACAGTACCATCTCCTTCGCGATCGAATGAGGTAATTGTCTTCATAGCCCGCCCCATATGCATGGTTGGTATGGCGAAAGAATATATCTAGGGCTGTGTAAAGAAGTTGCTTGCGCAGCCTTCGACGAAGCTGAGGCTGTGACGTGGAGAAGGATTGAGTCAGTAGACGTGGGGAAGTTATATTTTTGTTACTGTAGTTGATATCAGAGTTGAAGTGCAATGCAAGTGCCGAGTATTATATCACTATCTTTGTGACTATTGACAGTAGTTGGTCGTTGTCTCTTTTGTTTTTACCTCAATTGATTACACCCCTTATACGTTCACATCCTTACTTCTCATTTTGTGCATTATGATGATGTGTCATTGCAAACCCACTCAAACCCACCATGTAGCTTCTATTAGGGAGCGCCGTGTACTTATCAGATGGGGGCTTGTAGATCATGGAGCCCTGTCTGGCCCACCCTGTCGAACATCTCCACAACCTTTGAGCCCCATTAATGATCTGCGGGCGTGCGCGCATCACTCTTTAGACGCGCGTCAAGCTTACGGTGGGTCTCTTTGGAATATCTTGAAGAACATTTGGATTTAGATGACGACGACCGCATCGCAACACATTCATCCAGTTACAGAGTGAGTCAAGATTTTATCGAGTGGACTCTTACACACATTTATTGATTCTCATCTTCTGGTTAAACCGTTTTATATGTCTAGGCCACTAACGAGAAAGAGAGGATGGGCGAACAAGCAAGAATTCACATCGTAACACTGTACTTTATCCAAGATATGGAAAACCACATTCTATAGACTTTTCATCGTGTATCTCTGCACAAGCCACTACGACTTGGTTAGTTAATCTATTTCTCTCAAAGGTAGCTTGTGATGATCGATACATACCCTATAGATGCGCTTTTCGTGAATTCCCTCACAAAACCCAAGTGGTTGACGATTTTGGGTCGATTTATGGCTGTTAGGGTGCTCTTCAAAGGCATAGACTGTGTACCTAATGCCCTACAGTAGCTTCAACTCTTCTTTCTCTGATGCACGCGATTTCCTTTCTTTTTCTCCTCCGTTGACACATGTTTGGTCACGATGTAGAGAAACTGAATTGGTGAGTTGTAGCCCCTTCCGAACAATGATGGCAGTGTTCAAACATTACTTACCCCGGGACAATGCGTTCTTCCTCTGTCGTCGCTTGTACGCCTTGTGGGTTACTCGACCACACCTGACTAGGCATTCGACCAACGAAATAGCACCGTTGATAATGATGCAGATGTTATTGCAAGCATCAAGTGCGTCACCGATGCCGTTGGCCATTGTGAAGGATGGTTAGTCGGAAGGGCGGATGGCTTTTGGTTGTAGGTTACTCGTGTTGGTGGAAAGAAGGAAAAGTACCTGGAGGATGGAAAAACGAAAGGGCATTTTGTATAGCCTGAACCTTATGTTGGAGTGAGGTAGAGAGAAAAGGTGACGTGCAATCATTGGAGTCATGATGCTTCAAAGTGTAAGTTGGCGGCTGAAAACCTTATATCCGTAGGCAGCTGTCAACCCGAGTCGTCCCTGGAAAGAATTCTCATATGCCACCATACACACACATGCTTTAAAGTATTTACACTGACCGTCATGATCAAAATCTCACCTAAAACGCCACCGTTGAGAAAGCCGAGAATCTCGTGGCAGACAACACGATCGGCCTTACCCTCCGCTGTCACCCTCTGTTCCAAGTCTATCAGGATGTAACGAATATCATCTATGATACGTCACCTGAAGATAAAGTTTCCATCATGACTTACACTCTTCAGGGACTATGAGTCTTCCATCAACACGTCGTGAGTCGCAATCAGCTTCATCTCTTGATATTAGGAACATTGAGATCTGATGTTGGTATGTAATACTTGCCGATTATGCTATATACATTTGAAGCATTACTACTCTGGCACCTGCCTCGGAGCATTATATAACAATTGAAGCGATAAGAATATAGTTATTGAAGCCTTGTTCAATATCAATTCTTGTCGATTTAGATGTGGTACCAAGTCCGGGAAATTCCCGTGTTGGTGCGGAGAAGTTCCGCTGACACTTCTGAATCCATTACCTTGGTTATTGCAGTGAATAAATGATTGACTGCCTTTCTGATGCAACGCTGACTTCTGAGTCAGGTATTAATTCGCTACTTAGAGATGGGAAGCCTCAGATCGAGTCATAAGAAACTGGGTGAGACAAGACAATTCTAGATCGCGACCCCTGTCACATCTCACCAATAGCCTCAACGAACCCTTGCTTTTTCAGCCAGCCACAAAATGGGAAGTTCCGCAGGGTCCAAGACATTTAATCGAGACATTTCTTCATTTAGAACGCCTCATTTCTTCTCAGTTTTTCGAGCGGTGAAGAGATAGCGATCATGTCGAGTTCTTCAAACCCCAACGAGTACCATGTCGGAGTAGCCAAGGCCATCGCAGCATCCCGGGACGATCGTCGACATACCTTGTCTGCAGAAGATAAGGTTGAAGCTGTCCCAGCGGAATGGTTCCTGAGCGTCGCGGACGACGGATCTGCAGATATTATTTCCGTGTTCCCAGCACCTGGTCAAACTGCACCCTCGTTCGCGACTCTCCCGCATGTCGTCTTACGCGGTCACGAGCTACCATGGGCTTACAGAGCCTCTAACGATGATTCAGACCCTGGAAGCACGGCAATACCCTGGTTTGCTTTGATTGTCCTTACTCGCGATGAAGTTGAGCTTCAGCCACAAGAGCAGAGCTCATTTTTCGGGCATATGAGGGCCAAGATTAACGACACTCTTGGGTGGGATGTCTCTGTAGGTGATCTTGGATCTATCAACAATCCTGCACTGGCCAACCTCATACCTGACCCCGATAGCGATAAGGATGCTGGAACGAAGGCTAGCGTCATTGCTATTCGCAGCGAACTGTTTAAGGGCCTCTTCGCAAGAAAGTCAAACTCAGAAGGACAAGAAATCTTCGACGTATCACCTTTTTGGTTCATGTCGCATGTGCGAAAGGACAGTAAGAACGACCCCGCTACTTGCAGCGTTGTTATCTCGCACCGGCTGGGGCCCGACGATATCAAGAACCCTACACCCGTGTTCGCGCACCTGGTCTCTCTACAGGGTCTTCGCGAATGCCCTATCGCATCGTTAGACGGAAAGTCCCGTGTTATCTTGACCAGTCTGTATAGTTGGTCTTACAACGCTATACCGCCAAACACGGTTGATCTTGGCACTTCTTTGACGAAGTTGAACTTATCGATGCTCGGATCCGGGCACAAGAACTTCAACCTGGGTACGGATAGAGGTGCCGCTCTCGCTAAAAGGCTCAACGAAGGTTACACTCTCGTTCGTCACCGAACCCAGACGGGCGAGCAAACAGCCGCTATGTACCGCGGTCCACTCGCGCCAAGACGGGTGTTGTATCCTCTGGACAAGGATGCTGCCAAGTTCGACGGAGATTTACGGATCTACGATCCGGATCTTGGCCTTGCTGATATCTCGTATGTCAGCGCTTGGCAGCTGGGTAGAAGCTTGGCGTTGGAAGACCGCAACTTCACCATTGCGCTGGCTAGGCTGCGTGGAAGACTTCAGAGTCAAGGGCTGGAGAAAACCTCATATGACTCTAGGGATGAGGTTATCGCTGGACTGTCCGGGTTGATAGATGGTCTTGAGGCTCCAATTCGCTCACGGCCTGTGATACCAGAGAATACCGACTCTGCCTCCATTCAAGAATGGGTTTTCAATCGTCTACTTCTCAACAGCGTACCTGTACACTACCTGATTTCCGATCCTTCACATCTACCATCCGAATCTCTTCAATTCTTTCACATCGACAAAAACTGGACAGATGCCCTTGTCGACGGTGCGTTAAGCTTGGAAAACCATCTCTCTAGCCAATCGGACAAGGACATCCTACGCATGGGTATAAGAGAAGCGCTCGACAAACGGCAAATTCCGTTGTATGGATTCATACTACGAAGCGAGATGTTAGTGCAGTTTCCCCGGCTGGCAATAAACATCGAGCGCGGCTCAATTCTTGTAGAGCGGAAGCTAGCCGACGACACTATGCTCGTTCTGTTAGATAGCCAACCACGTGGCTCGGTCAGCCTCATGTTCACACCAGTGGGCCAGCCAACATTTACCGCTGCTGCGGAATTCCTTCCCGTCGATGGGAATCGTGCGATACCCGAGGTTGAGATTGTGAACAGAACCAACTGCAATCGAGTGCGATATCCGAGAGATGAGTTGTTTAACTGGGAAACACGAACTCTCAAGATTGGAAATTACGTGGAAATAATCCCGGGCGACAGGCCCGAAAGCGATGGTGGACCTACGAGTGCTGTTTTGGCTATGCAGCTGCAGGAGACTGGCTGTAAAATCACTCTCCACACTGAGGATTTAGAGAAGAAAGCCTTCCAGGGAAAGAATTTTTCCACAAGTGGTTTCACTTTCAACAAGGATGAAATTTCTTCGCTGGCAGAGGAGCCATGCTTTCGGCGAAATACATAACCTATAGCACATTCGGCGATCTCGGGTAACGAGACCAAAATATCGTACCTTCAGTCCACAATACAGTAGCAATTCTACCCTAAAGCTTCCGACTATGAAGTCATATTTTCGAAATCTGTGAACTAAGATGGAGATTCAGGGTAATGCTTATCGTGATCCTTCCCGAAAGAGCAAATCTATCCATCGCATCGAGTGTTGATCTATATCTTCATCATCAAGTTGATCTTTGAACCACTTTTACTGCAAATCTTCCTCCATCAGGGCCGATTCCCTTATGCTTCCTGCATGTCCCGACGATATTTGACAGATATCAGGAACAGAAAAAAAGCTCAAGTCCCCGGAAATTCGGTCCGCGCACTGACTTGCTGCCCAATGACTGTGAAACTGCAGAAAGAAATAACAATTCACCGATAACAATCTCGGATAATCGCGGGGCTGTCTAGGAGAATTGAAGATCTACTGTAGATCTTGACTTTACCTGGATAACATTCGCTTGACTCGAGCTGAGATAGCTGAGCCAATGGCATTGGCCTGAGACACCTCCCCTGCTCTGCCTGCCACTGGATTATGCTTGCTTGTCCCACTCGATGAGGCTTGTCCCACTGAGTCGGGGCCTCCATGGGGAGGGATAATCCTCGGTGCTCTTTGAGTGAAACAATCTGGAGTCGCAATCGGACCGTCCGTAGAATTTCTCCGTGGGGGGGTTGTATTTGTAAAGATCGACATGTATGATCCTTGACCGCGTAATCACCCTTGCGACATGCCGTAGATCAATTGTTTATTCATCCTCCAGATAAGATTGTAGAGTTGTATACAAGCTTAAGGAACCTTACTGGATAAAGCTTCGTAAGCACTTTATTTCCGACGTTACATATACGCGTCGACCAATGGTGGCTCATTCCGCCCACGTATAGTAGATACTGTACTATAGCCCAAACATAGAAACCTATCATCTCTTCTATGTTCTCCATAGATCTTCAATTGTGGCAGTGATGTCATGACGCGTTCAAATCGAAAAGAAAAATCTTTTTCGTTTTGCATCTTATCCGTGCTTCTACGTGCGTCTTTTTTAAACTTGATAAAAAAAATGCGAGAGTCAAAGCGATGTTGATCAGTATCTGTGTGTCTCAGGACAAAGACCCGCTCAACACGTCAAAGTGTCAGTGGGAATTTTAACTGCCGACCATCGTCATTTCTAGAAGCTTTAGTGGAAAAAATAGTGCTAGGACCTTATATCGCTTAGACCGAGCGGTTTAGACGGGTTCCATATGTGACGACTCAAGCAGGTCAAGCCACTGGACTGGGCCACTCGGTCAAGAACAGACCCCTGCTAGTTGATTGAAAGTAGCCACAGTCGGTTCGCCGGGTAGGGGAACCGATTAGGAAAGCAAGCTTAATGCCTTGACAGGTTTCAGTCATAGTCTGTGCCTGCAACACTGTGGACCATTGGGTTCGTGAGGCTAATTGCTCGGGCTGTGATACATGCCCGTGTCCGAACTGTAACCTTTGTGGTGAAATGCACGATATATCAGCAATATGTAAGAAACTCAATAAAGTCCAACCTCAAAATACAGGCCTGGGTGGGATTATCCCACAGCTTGAGTCTTCCCAGAAGAGCCGGCACTAGCGCTCGGCAGTACAACCCACTAATCTTTCCTATTCAGGCAGTGACATGCAAGCCAAGAATACGGTCCGACTAATAGCAGAGCCGCAGTGGAAATAATCCCAGGACAGGCCCTGTCAAGATCACTCTGATATCTAAGAACACGCAAGCACGGACTGTATTACACCCCTTTGCTAAGCACGGCAAGTGATAGACACTCAAAGAGGATACTATTACCTTAATCTTGTAGCGAAACAGGGCATGTTGATTCAGCGAGGCAGATTGGGCCATGTAAAATGTGTTTGAGAGGCAGCTTGCCAGAACGGTCAGACACGATCGTCAGGAGAGTGATGAAAGTATATAGACCGTGAGCAAGTCACTTGAGTTTATGTTAATCGCAAAAAACATTGAGATCTTCAGATATTCGCTAGACGATCTGATCTGAGACCAACAACCTCTGTCATACACTCCTTCTTTCGTTCTCTTTCGTTTTGAGCCTAGCTCACCCTCCCCCTCGTAAGATGGAACAGCTGATGCGCGAGCTCGGCCATGACAGCCAGTCTTTACGAGCCGACAGAGCACAGCTATTGGCTGCGCTCCCCACCACAGGGGAGTCGTCTACGCGGCCTCTCCAGATCCTCCACGATTTGTTGAAGGAAGAGTCTGGACCGTGGCCTGTTTTTGCCCTTGTCAAGTGTCTTACGCGAGTGTATAAACATCTTCCCGAGGATGTGAAAACTGGAAAAGATGAAGCGTCTGCTCTTTTGTTAAGAGAGACGTCGGACCTCGTCAAGGCTTCATATTCTTCCCTTGCACAGTTTATTGCGCCTGAGAATAAGCCTGCGCTGAGGGCTTCTAGTGGCAGAAATGTCATCTCTCACCGCGAACTACACCAATTCGTTACCGACTTCCACCTTCCTGTCGAGCCATCGCGCAAACCTGTTGTTTCCATCGCCGTGCCGAATGGACCTCTTTTAGCAGCGACTTGTATCGCCGTGACGACATATTACACAGCATCACCTATCAACCCCGCCGCCGGACCAGAACAATTCCGAGCCGATATCCTACAAGCGCGAGCAGATTTTATCTTGACGACACACGAAGAATATGAGAAGCTACAACTCGACGCATCATGGGTGTCGGAGAATGGAATCCGAGTGTTTTTCGTCGATTGGATCGCTGGGCAGGGTCTTTCTGTCAAGACATTGAATGGTGATGCGGTATCTGCTGGTTCGGACCGTGTCGCTAATAAGGCGGATGACATCAGTCTTATTCTCTTCACGAGTGGGACATCTGGCACGAAAAAGGTTGTGCCTCTTACAACGCACTCTATCGTTACTGGAGTAGTCGCTGTTATTGAATCATGGGGTCTTACTTCAGAGGATATCTGTCTGAACATGATGCCCTTGTACCATGTGTAAGTCAGCCACTCCACACTTCGGCATCTATTAACATTTTACAGTGGTGGTTTAGTACGCAACATCTTCGCGCCTATTTTCGCAGGTGGCTCAACAGTCTGCTGTCCCTCTTTCGACGCCAATCTCTTCTGGGACGTCGCAGAGACTATCCAGCCGACCTGGTACTATGCTTCTCCATCAATGCACTCCGTCATCGTCGCAGAAGCAGCTGCCCGACCCGAAGCGCTACGGAAGAGCAGGATTAGACTTGCTTGTAATGCGGCCGGTGGTTTACTTCCCTCTTTGGCGTATCAGCTTCGCGACACGTTTGACTGTGTTGTTCTTCCCAGCTATGGAATGACAGAGTAAGTCATCAATCAATTTTGCCATTGAGTTCTCACTAAGACATTCAGATGCATGCCAATTTCCACACCACCACTGAACTACCGTCTCGACCGCGAAGGTACATCCGGTATCAGCACCGGTCCCGAACTCACCATCCTCGACTGGTCAGAAGACTCCGTTCCAAACGGCACAGTCGGCCGCATCTGCGTTCGCGGCGAACCTGTCTTCCCAGGCTATCTCAGACCAGACGGTACATACGACAAATCCCCCTTCAACGCAAGCGGCTGGTTCGATACCGGCGATTTAGGATACATGGATGAGGATGGCTACCTTTACATCACCGGTCGAAGCAAGGAAGTCATCAATCGTGGTGGAGAACTGATCTCCCCATTTGAAGTCGAGAACGCTATCATGACTTCTTCTCGATCTGTGGATTCACCTATCTATGGCCGTGTCTCGCAGACATTGGCTTTTTCAGCAAGTCATGATGTTCTTCAGGAGGTCGTGGGAGTTGTCCTCGTCACGCCACCCAACGTTCCCCACGTTGATCTCAGGACGCTCCACGCTGCGCTCAAGTCCTCTCTTCAACAAGCCAAATGGCCAGTCCTGATCGCTTACATGGACGACGTTCCCAAGAACAACGGCAAGGTTCTGAGAATTAGTCTGGGCAAGCGCATGGATCTTCCCACCGTGACGGATGATACGCCTCATATGGGAAGACATTGGGATGCAGTTTGTCCTCCACCTGACACGAAGTTGTCGGTATCGATTGAGTCTCAGCCTTGTCGGGTGGATTATCACACCCTCTCATCTCAGATCCAGAGCGTTGTGCCTGGTCACGTTGACGTTTTCTGTCTCCAAGGATCTGACGGTGCGCCTCAGGCTGTCTTGGCTCCCAAGACTAGCGACATCACTGTCGATACTGCTGTGACGAGTAACATTCGTCATGAACTTGTTGGCCTTGTCGATAACTACGCCATTCCCAGCGAGATCCACATTCTCGATCGCCCCCTCCCCCGCAACTCCTCCGGCGAAGTCAACATCGAACTTCTCCAATCTCAACTCGACGAGCTCCTTCAAGCTTCTATGAAGCAACTCGAAGGTAGCACAGAAGGTCTCATCACCAAGGCCTTCGCCGAAGTGCTTTCTCTTCCACCATCCGACATCCCCCGCGACGTGGACTTCTTCACTCTGGGTGGTGACTCTTTAAGGGCTGGCCGTCTCCTCGCTGCTCTGCGATCCGAGTTCAATATCTCCATTCCCATTACTACCGTATTCAACGATGGTACTGTGGCGAAGCTTGCGGCCCATGTCGATGCGAAACTCGAGGCCAAGAAAGAGGGCGGCGATCAAGAAGATACCGTCGAAGGCTGCACCAAGACATACAGCTCCACAAACCCTCTTCTCATGATTCTCCAACTCGTTCCCATGATGGTAGTCTACCCCCTCCGTCGAGCATTCCAATGGACATGTTTCTTCGTCGCTTTGGCATACAGCCAGAAACTCCCCACCAACGCCTCCGTCCCAGGTCGTTTCGTCAACTTAGTCGTCTCCATGCTGATCTCCCGCATCGTTACCCGCTTTGTCTCTCCATGGGTCGGTATTATTGCGAAGTGGCTCATCATTGGACGCTATCGTGAGGGTATGTATCCCATGTGGGGATTCTACCATACGCGGTGGTGGTTGGTGCAGAAGATTGTTGCTGTTTGTGGCAAGGGCTTTTTTAGCTCTAATGACTTCACTTTAAGTGTTTACTATCGTCTCATGGGTGCTTCTATTGGCAAAAATGTCAAGCTTAAGGGTGCTGCTATTGGGGAGTATGATCTCGTTTCTATTGGGGATAATGCGAACATTACCGGATGTACCTGTCGTCCTTTCGCTGCTGAGGGAAACACTTCGATGTATCTCGGTCGCATCAACATTGGAGAGAAATGCACTGTTGGCTTCTCTTCTATTGTGGTTCCGGGTACTACCATGCCAGCCAATACCTGTTTGGGCTTCAACTCCTCAACTTGGGAGATGCAGGATGCCAGTGAGGAGTACCGCGATCAACTCCCCAGTGAGCGCAAGTCGGGACACTGGCTTCTCAATATCCTCTTGACTTTCCCTCTGAAGTTGCTCGCAATGTTCGTCGCTGCCCTTCCATGGGCCGGTGGTCTCGTCGGTATGGTTCTCACCAAGGCTTCATCTTCCACCTCACCTCTGCGAAGCAGTGTCGATTGGTTCTGCCAGCCTACACGTATCGGATACCACTACCTAGCCCGTGTCGCAGGCTGCATCTTCGGACCTTTCTTCCTCTTCGCATTCGTCATGATCATCAAGTCTCTTCTGGACTGTCTCTTTGGCAGACTTCGCGCTACGTCTAAGCAGGATACTTCTACCGTTTCTGCTTGGAGAGCTACTCTGATCAAGGAGATCTATCCTACGGGTAAACTTCATGATTTGACGAGCATGTTCGGTACGCACTACGAAGCTACATCCATGGCGCTGCGAGCGCTGGGTGCAAAGGTTGGAAAGCGTGTCTATTGGCCCGGAACTGGTCCTGGTATTGGTGACTATCATCTTATCGATGTTGGTAACGACGTTGTTTTCGGATCGCGCTCTGCTCTTATTACTTCTGACGGTATTGGCTCCGAGAAGATCACCATTCAGGACCGTGCTATGATCGCTGATCGTGTAAACCTCCTTCCTGGCGTTACCATCGGCGAGAAGGCTACTATGGGCTCCGGAGCTTTGACCAAGCGAAACGGCAACTACCCCCACGGTACCTATGTTGGTTCTCATGGTGGCGATGCAATTTGTCTATCTACTGGCTCGAGCACTGAGAACAGCGCTCAGTCTTCCCTGCGTGAGATGCAGTACGATGAGAAGAAGTTCCACAGTGACTCCGAGCCCAGCTCTGGAAGTGTCACTGATGAAACTCTCGACAAGGACGCTCGAGCCCAAGATCTATCTCCCTTCGGACGAGCCTTTTATCTCAAGCTTGCACCGTACCATGTCCTTGGTCCCTTCGCTATCTTCTGCTACTCTACTTTCTTCGCCGTCTTCACCTCTGTTTACTGGGACGCAGCTAGTATTTCATCGATTCAGATCGTTCGTGTGGTGCTTAACCAGCTCATCAGCACGCATGCTATCTGGTGGAAGGATCTCGCCGCCATTTTCGTCACTATGCTCATCGCCATGGCTGTTCTAACCACCATTCAATCCATTCTCGCCATGGGTATCGTCATTGGATCTAAGTGGGTTCTCATGGGTCGACGAACACCCGGCAACTACGACTGGGACAAGTCCTCCTACTGTCAACGCTGGCAAATCTTTCTCGGCATCGAACGTCTCAGAAGAAACTGCTACGCAGGTAACGGCATTCTGAGCCTCTTAACCGGCACACCGTGGATCGTGTTCTACTTCCGTCTCCTCGGCGCCAAGATTGGCAAGGACTGCGCTCTATTCGCCAACGGCACGCCCAGTCTCATGTTCACCGAACCCGATCTTATTTCCCTGGGTGACCGTGTAGTCGTCGACGACGCAAGTGTGGTAGCGCATATCAACACACGAGGAAAGTTCGATCTGAACAGGGTTGATGTTGGAGACCGATGTGTTTTGAGGACTGGAAGCAGACTTTTGAGTGGTGCTAGGATGGAGAATGATAGTTGTTTGTTGGAGCATACGCTTATTATGGGGGGTGATGTTGTTGATGAGAAGGCCACTATGCAGGGATGGCCTGCTGAGAGGTTTACTCGTAAGAGAGTTTAAATCTGGGTTTAATGGGGGCTTTTGTGTTTTTGCATTGCATGGTTGGGTTAAAAGTTTTATAGACTGCTTTTTTCTGCATATTGGCGTTTTAGACTTTTCATAATTGACTTCATTGGATTCAACTTTATCTCTATTGTGATCGCTGATGCCTGATCTTTAAGTTCCTAATCCAGTGCCTAGGGTTTGACGGTAACACATCCGAAAATACACGCAATCCGCACTCAACAAAACAACACCTCTGGTTCAAGCTTCGGCATGCACTGGTAGTGGCGCTGAGTAAGGATCCAACAGACGGGTGGCACATGCTACCTTCCTGGTTCAGTCTGGTCACAGATATGGTAGGCTGAGCCTTGTCGTGAGTAGCCAGTATCGCCAACGTTTTTGGACTTCTGTGAGGCTGCGCAACGTGTCTCGCAGCGGCAAGTGTGCAAAGTCCTGGTGTCTATCTGGCCGCGGAGGTAGGATGTGCTTGTATGTGCTGGAGGGTCTGCTAGTAGAGCGAGAGGAGGAAGATGGGGAGGAAGACAAGCGAACGATTCATCGACGCTACCCTTCGTTCAGGACCCAGCCTTCGCCATTACATGGATCCCAATACTTGTATTAGCACACTGGTAATTGCCGTGATTCAGCCCGATCCCACGACAGCTGTCGCGTACAATCGAAGTCATGGAGCTCGCTTCCCCTTAATTGCTCAGCGGGTTGCCCAGAGTAAACGGCTTTTCGCCTCAGATAATCTCGAGGGGCAAACACAACCCCTCCACACCGTTGAAGCAGCTCTAGATACCCGTTGTCACGAAATGCCACGACGCCAGGGCGGGCCAAATCGGCACCTCCACCATAGCTAGACAGAATAATCAACTCACCTTTACAACACACACCCTGACACCCGTACTCGATTCTGGTATCCAACGTGATTTGCCAAGGGTAGCGTATTACACCATCTGTCAAGGGGGTCATATTCCAGGTCTTATCGGACTTCCCATGTTCGTGCCGAAAGCGGGCAATCAGATCAGTGGGACTATTTCTGGAGAGATGGAATACAGTCGCACATGGCGGGTAGTTGCGTCTATTTTTTGTCAGGCCTCCCTGTCAATTTAAGCTCGCTAATCGGGAAGCTGATTCCTTTAAGGTTCATAACACACAACCGGTCCCTTCCTGAAGGTGCGCGCAGCATCCCATGCACTCGCTCAAGGCTTACTATGGTAGTCAGATTGTCCCACATACTTTGCATTCCGCAAGTATGCGGTCGACAGAGTTCGTGGGACTCATGTCGAGTTCTTTTTGTGTTTGCGTATGATCGCGTAAATCACCGTCGATCTTCCACAGCCCAAAGAAACGATCCTTGGAGGCGAACGTTGCGAGTTGTATGCCGTGCACATCACCGGGTCAATGCTCAGATGCAGGAGCAGGGCACTGGCACATAGTCATAGTAAGTGCTTCCGGAGCGTGAGGGAAATATCGCACTAGAGGCGAGGAGGTCTTGTCATTTCCTGTCGCCGGTTGCAGAGATCTCCGAATTGCGTTATAGCGTTGGCCCGCGGTGATGACTTGAACCACGAGCCATGTCTACTGACCCAGGCAGCTAGAAGGATTGTGAGCATCATTTGAGACCATGGGCAATCAACTCGATGGTCGGAGTCCCACGGCCTGCCATAGTCGACACACTTTTAGCTTGCATGTCAGTCCTACGACAACGTGAGATCAGCATAGTTGTATACCAGGTGCCGGACTCTGTTTATCGTTGGCTTTGTGCCGCCCGAATTAAAGTTCCAAAACATCAAATCATGACATCCCATTGACTTCAAATCTACAGATAAACTTATCTTTACGCATAATAAAGTTCACGCAATGATTTTAGACAGAGATTTTCCAGATATAAAAAGGGGCCCTTCCCACACAATTCAGAAGACCAACTCACGACCATTTCCGTTCTGCAAAACAAAACAAAGTAATACAAACAAGCACCATCGCCATCACCGCAATTTTTACCACGGCATTAAACTTACTTATTATAAACACCCCAAACATCGATACCTCCATCGCCATGACTCGAAACGACACCTTACCCTCAGTCACTCCAGGCTACGGCCTGAACATGTCAACCTTCACCGCCGCCGCCCCCCAACCACAGACGACATCATACGAGGTCGCCACACGTTCCCTCCTACAATCCCACTTCTCAAAAGAGACAGCCAAGCCTCTTATCCTGGGAACACAGGAATTTCACACTCTCGTCAAGATAGCCACGCACGAATTCGGCTTATTCACAGCCGTCGTGGGCGATGACTCCCGTCGTATCGCTGTCGGGCGGTCACTCGGCGAGGTGCAGGGGTTGGCAGAGACTGTCGCCTACCCCTTCGGTCGAGGAGAGCGGGCTAGGAAGATGGCGTGGTTGGAGGCTATGGGCGAGCACTACGAGTACTTGTCAAATAAACCGCGTGGTCGTCTTCAAGGGTCGTACATCATCAAGTGCGATGAGCTTCAATTCCATCATGACTATCATCACGGTGAAATGCAAATGTTGCATATCTTTGAGCGAGAAGATGTCACTTGCGCAAACATCGAACTTGGCGCATTGGAAGGAGTCATGTTCCTATCGACCAATACCCCAGCATTGGACGCCCTGGAACATTCCTACGACCTTACCGATCCGAATGTTAGGTTCAGGAAGTGCGACCCCGAGACTTGCATCGCGCCACAACCGAAATGGTCTCCCTCAACAGGCCGACGCTTCTTGTTCCGGCTGCGAGGAAGGGAGATTGCAAGTGGAGAGTTTGTCTCTGAGCCAGAGTGTGGCGATATTGAGTTTCTTGACGACGAGTTTACTAAGTTTGTGGGGAGAATCAATATTCCTTTCATGGGTGAAGAAGTTGAGTTTAGGGGGTTTAAGGTTTCTGATACACCGCATGATCAACCTTTTGGGTGGGAGTTTTACTCTTTTGAAGAGCCTACTAATTCACGACGATGTGAACATGGGGTTGAAGGCGAGTTTGAGTCAGAAGCAGAGATTGATGACTGGGCCTCAGATAGCACAACTTCGTCTTAATAGTCAATAAACAATTTGAACTCACATTACAACATGGCATCTTATCTGACGTATCTCATCATTGTAAAGTATCTAACTATTTACAGTAAAGTTTCTCCCACAGACTGATCCATAAGTTGATTAACCCATGAAAGCCTTTCTCTTCTTGGTAGTCTCAAGAACAGCAACACTAAGCTCAGGCATAGTAAACTTAAAAGCACCCTTCTTATCAGCCTTGATAACACTCTTAGTACTCTTAACAACATTGTTTCCCTTGTGAGGGTCATTGAACGCAAAGGGATCCTTCTCCTTGTTGGTCAGAAGAGTAAGCTCAGCCTGAGTACCAGCCTTGACACCCTCAAAGGCAACAGAAACAGGAACGTCGGCGTGCTTGGTAGTGTTGTACGCAGCACCCTTCCAAATAAGAGTACCCTTATCCTCGTTCTTGCCAGCGACGTAGAACAGAGGGTCCAAATCGCCCTTGACGGGGAGGGTGTGGGTCATGGGGTGGCCGGCGAAGAGCTCCCAGACGTACCAGCTTGTAGAGCGGGTGGTCATGGCGGCGTCGGCGGCGAATTGTACCATGGTGATGGCCCATTGCCAGCGGTTCTCGTTCTTGAGGATGGGGGCGTAGAATGTTCCGGGGATGCGGTCGGCGTTGCGCTCGTAGGAGACAAGAGCGACGGCCTCGCCGACACCGGAGATCCACCAGGGGTAGGGCATGAGGTTGCCTTCCCACTTGCTACCGCCGTTGGGGTGGGTTGAAGCTACTTCTCCAATAACGTGGCCGTACTTGTTGTTATCGAAGAGATCGAACTCCTCGACGAGAACATCAGGCTCACGGTAGGGATGGTAATCACCAATTCCGGGAGCGGGAATGTCGAAACCAGCGTCCTTGTTACCGACAGGGTCGATAGAAGCACCGGAGGAAATGACGGTCAGATCGGGGTGGGCCTTGTTAATGGCTTCAAGGAACATGGGGAATCGGTACTCCTTGTAACTGTTCCAACCGGTAGGATAACCAGCAAGCCAATCCTCATTACCGATCTCAACGTAAGAAAGCTTGAAGGGCTTAGGGTGACCAAGCTCAGCACGCTTCTTACCCCATTTGGACGTAACAGGACCTCGAATAAACTCAATCTCATCGAGAGCATCATCGATGAGAGGCTGTAGTTGATCCTTGGGAGTAACACCGCCATCGAGAGCGAGACCGGCGTAGACACCGACGATGATCTCAAGGTTCATGTCTTCAGCCCACTGGAGATACTCGAGAATTCCAAGACCGTGGGTCTGCTGGTAGCTCCAGACACCCTCAAAACCGGGACGGTTGCGGAGAGGACCGAGAGTATCCTTCCAGTCCCAGTAGGTCTTGTTGGTGTTACCCTCCAGCATGTTACCGCCAGGGAAGCGCAGAAGACTAGGGTGAAGACCCTCGAGAGCCTCAGCAAGGTCAATGCGCAGACCGTTCTTGCGACCCTTGTAGGTAGGAGGAAACAGACTGATCAGGTTAAAGTCGAGGACCCCATCAGCACCCTTGGGATCATAAGTAATAGCAAAAGTGTTATTACTGTTAGGAGCATCCATCTTGGGGGTAAGCTTAAACTCATGCTCAACCCACTTATCCTTCTTAGCCTTTGACTTGACCTTGACGCTACCAAAGACATCATCGGTCAAATTTGAGCGCAGAGACGCGGTGAAGTGGCCCTTGTAGGAACCCTTTACCCAGAAGCTACCGGTGTACTTGTGCTTCTTGACATCCATGCCCCAGTAGCCTTCGTTAAGAAAACCAATTTCCTTGGCGTTCTTGGTAGGCTTGACGCGCATGGAAACAGGAAGGGCTTCGGAAAGAGGTTCGCCGGCGCGGTTGAGGGTTAGGTTTGCGCCGTTGATGGGACGCCAGCCGGAGAGCGAGACGGGAAATTTCTTGCTGTATTGGAAGGCGCGGTTGCGGATGAGTTCGGCGTAGATGCCTCCGTCACCAGAGTTGTTGATGTCCTAAACACTTAGCTATGGGTTACAACAGTGGGTAAGTGTTGGGCTTACCTCATGGAGGAAACCATATTGATGACCGCTGGTCGCGTTTCCGCCCTTGGATGCTACCTCGATGTTGACAGACTCGGCAGCAACAAAGCATGCCGCAGCCGCCAGGAGTGAACTGAAGCGAACCATGATGAAAAGCTTACACTCTGCAGATGAGGTTGCAGTCAGAATGTCAGAGGACGATGATGCATATATATATATAGTTAACCATCTATTTAGCCATAAACCAATTGACTCGCCTATATTCATCCGCCCCAGTCATGAACCGATTCTTCCCAAGTGACGTGGGCTAAGATGAGGATAACTGCAGGTACGAAGCGGTCCAATGAATTAAGCATGATCCTTCTCCGCACTTTTGACGATCGAATCATGTCCAATGCCGAGGATGGCACTCAAGACATGTTTAACCGGTGAAGCTCAGCAAAGAACCTGGAGAATGATCAATTGAATGCGGGGAAGAAGACGATCATGGCGGGTGAATTCTGGGGTGGATAAAATCATGACGTTAGACTTTTGTCGATCATGGCTCAATTGCGTGTTGGAGTAAAGACAAGGGTTGGAGGAATTGAGCATTTGGATTCGTGCGCGTCAGACAGACTGTGGGCTCAAGGTCGTATTCTTCAACGAAGCTCCATAACCGACTCGGCCTAAGTCCCTGAAATGAGATTAGTTTTTGCAAGTCGAGAGTTTATTAATTCCTCCACGAATTGGATGGCATTTTATCTGATGATCACCGGTTAATTTGATGCAGTCGCATGATGAGAACATGCACATCATGAATAAAAATGTGCAACAGTCATTGGTGTCATAATCATTGTATTCCAAGACTTTTCTAGTCTGGTAATTCTATCGTTAAGCATAAACACAATCGCTTTCTTTCGCTAAACCAATTTTTACTCGTCACCTTCCTCCAAGTGGTCGGCCTTCTCCTTGCCAGCAAGATACTCTTGAGGAGTGTTGCGAGGTCTGTGCTTGGCAAACTTGACAGTCGAGAAGACTGATGGAGACTCCTTAAAGATGAGCTCAATCTCCTCGAGGTTGCGACCCATGGTCTCGGGGAAGAAGAAGTACACCGAGACGGGAACGCAAGCAGCGATGACGGCGTACACGATGTAGTACTGCCAGCCGATGCTCTCGAGAGCGACGGGAGTAACCATGACAACAATGAAGTTCCTGAAGAATTGTTAGTATTGTTGGCGAGGTGAGATGAGAGAAACTTACCATAGCCAATGGTTGGCAGTCGAGATGGAAGACATGGCCATTCGGAGTCGGATTGGCGCGACCTCAGTACAGTACAAGAAGTTGGCACCCAAGAAACCGATAGGCACAAAGGTGTTGTACAAGTAAATGAAGGCAGCAGCGACAATCATAGCAGGCTTGTTCTCGGGTCCGAAAGAAGTGCTGACAGCAAGCGCAATCATACAAGCCGACATACCGACACCGCTGATAATGAACACGGCACGACGACCGAATCGATCGATGGTGAAAAACGCAACGAACGAAGCGAGGAACTTCCAGGTCAGGGCACCGCCGGTAAGAGCCTTGGAAGTCTCGGCGTCGAGACCAAGGTTCTTCTGGAAAAGAATGTTGGCGTACACACTGACCAGGTTGGAACCGGACATCTGCTGGTAGAATTGGAGAAGGATACACAGGATGAAGCGGTAGAGGAGCTTGTCGTCGCCCATCTTGAGCATGTCGCCAAGACGAGCGGCCTTGTCGGAGGTTTCCTCAAGGGAGTGCTCGATACCGGCGACTTCGGCGAGGACTTCGGTCGAGTCGATGGGGAGACCGCGGAGGGCTGCGACGGAGTGGCGCGCTTCTTCGGAGCGGTTCTTGAGGACGAGCCAGCGGGGTGATTCGGGGAAGCAGTAGATGGATGCCATGAGAATGAGGGAGAAGAGGATGGCGATGGCGATGGGAGGGCGCCATGTCACGGAACCGTGCTCGAATTCGAAGAAACCGAGGTTGATCCATGATTCGAGAACGTATCCAAGACAGATGAACAGACCAGTGAGGACGACTTGACGACCACGGTTCTGAGCGGCAGAAGTCTCGGATTGCCAAACAGGCACAATAGAACTCAACTGTCCAATACCAAGACCGATAATAACTCTTCCAACAATAAACTGCGCAAGTCCAAAGCTAGACGCCTCAAGGATTTCTCCAATGAGTGTACAAACAGCAGCCGCAAAGATAACATTTCGTCGACCAAACTTATCACCAGTCCACGAACAAGAAAGCGAACCGATCAGCGCACCGATAACAAACGTCGCGACGACGAAGCCTTGCAGGGTTGACTTTGCGCTCTTTTCAGAGCCGGTGGTGTTGACGGTGTCGATCTCGGGGAACGTCTTTACCCAATCTTCTTCGGTGAGGAGACCGCCGATACCAGCTTGGTTGTAACCGAAGAGGATGAAGGAGGGTGCGACGATGGCGGCGATTTGGAGGATCGCGAGGGGCTTGCCGCTTGCGCCGAGATATGTTGGGACGCTCATCTTGCCTGGTCTGTGTATAGGTGAACAGATAAACAAAACAAGGTGATGGACGAGACTCCAACTGAAGGGTGGTGAGGAGTTCTTTATACAAGATGGATCATCGCGGAGTTGGAGCTAGAGAGTTTGTTGTTGCGGAGCCCCATGGGATACGGAGGGCAATTGCCCCGTATGTGGGGGTTAGTTTGAATCATGAGATATGGATCATTAACGTGATATGAATTTGTTATCGTTTCCAAATGTCTCCCTCTGTTCCTGGAATCGCCATAGACTGCCAGAGGTGACTGTCAACTTAGACGGATATTACGGCACGGTCTCTTTTCGGTGGCTTCAAGAAATAGTGGAGAACCGGGTCCATCTTCGTCATTGTCGCGAGTCGCGAGTTGGAGAATCGGAGGGTAAAAGTGGGAGACATTCAGTTATGGGCCAGTCAACGAGACTCGGAGTAACTACTTTTGGACATTTTTTGTAGGGCAGGCTATGAGGCTCCCGCTAGGACCTGCGTCTACGGCAGTGGATTGCCAGGATTACCTTGAGACTCCAGATATGTTGAACAGAATTATTTACGCCGAACAATTGTCACAGCATCTTCTGTCTCAATGTGAGGCTTTACACTATTGATGCAGTAGAGATATCCCTCATGAATTGACTTTGACCATCCCGCGGGATATATTCTAGAAGGTTTGTCCAGAAGCCTTTCCACGAAAACCGTTCGGCCAGGTCCTGTCGATCACATCCCGGCTAGCCACAAGCCTTGGCCGATTTATCCGTCTTGGAACAGCGGCAGTTGAAAGCTTAGCTAAGATCAACTATGACACAATAACAAAAAAGCGTGATAAAATAACTCCAATTACTGATTCATGGTCATTCCTTGACAAGTTAGTACAAAGGTCAATGTCCAGTCTGCCAAGTTGGGGGAAAACGGGGAACTCTCGGGGAAATTGGAGTCCCAGCCATTGAAACACGGCGAATTAATAAAATTGTGGACAAACATATCAAAGACCCTTTGTCTGCTTTCCCCTCATTTCTGGGGTTAATAAGCTTGACTTCTCCAGTTCTTTTTTGCTTCGTGCTCAACAAAAATTTCTGTTTTTGATCCACTGTGGTGAGATTTCAAGGATGGACTTGGGGGAAAATTGGAGACGCGTATCTGTCTCTTTGACTGACGACCGGACCGGAGTTAACAATCAGAGTGTCGCCTACCTGTCTAGGCTACAGGTTTGCGCCAGTTTTTCTCTCACGGGAGAGGAAAAGAGACCCACTGTCCTAGTGTCAACGTTACATGCATGTCTGTTCGCCTGGCCTCCCGCTTATCAATTTCTGCAGGTCAAGTTCATGCGAAATCGACTCACGCGGTTCGGAGGAATCTTTTGCTGCCCGCTTATTTATGTATGTGAGTTGTGACCGCCAGATTCGTTTATCAGCTCGACGGCTTGCCGTTTTTCACAACCGTGATAGCCGGGCATTAGTCGACGGTATACCTGAGCGCCCACATACCGCGGTGCTGGCATTCGGTCCATAGCTGGACCGTATCACGACCGCGTCAACACCGAGAAGCAGTCAATAAGAGGGTTCTCGTTTGATCATGGTGAAATCTCGGTGTTGAGGACAGTAATTGACCGATGAATAGCTTTCTTGCGCGCTGTGACCTTTTCCTGTCTTCTGTTGATTGTCAACGTGGTGAAATTAGGTCGGTCATTCAACAATGGACCGTGAATGTCGGAGCATGAAGACATGTTAATACACGACGGCAGTAAAGAATAAGCATAAATTAATCTCTACATAAGCTCAAGATGATCAATCTTTAATCTGTTCAATCTAGATAACCAGCAAGATAGAGTCCAACACAGCATTCTAGAAATGTTTTCTTGAGATTCATATTACCCTGGATCTCAGTATCGCTACCCAATCAGCACCGGTGAGTCTGTTATTGGGATCAGTTCGTTTCCACTTTCCTTTTTCTCTCGGCCGGGTAAGTAATTACCCCGACTCGTACCCTGACTAATACTCATCCGCTAACCCCATAGGAGGATTGCGACGGAGTAGCTCTTTAAGGACTAGTGTCTCTGGGGAGAAACCGGATTTTATGGTCCACTTCCATGATTCAATTCCTTCGTCTACTCCGGCGGTCTTACATGATGAGAATCCTACTTGCCACTATCACTGAAATTTCATGATTTTAGAAGTCGGGAATGGCTGAGCCGATGATCAACATCAACACCTACGGTAAATATGTCATTGCCGACTTGGCGATAATGATGGAGGTTGAGTAGGTTGAGTTGTGATCATTGGTAAAAATCATGAGATTGCTCTTGTGCATTGTAAAAATACCTCTGATATGGGAAAGATGTAGCAGCTATCAGGCCTTTAATCACTCGCACGATGACTCCGGTTATATGCTGGTCAATAAGCAATGTTCAACAACTAGTCTGCTTAACTAGTGACTGTCGACGTCCGTATTGCAATTGCACAAAAGCCGATCATGAGTGCGTCTTTGTGGCATGTTATGATAGGTGCAGCACACGAGGCGGAAACACGTTTTTTGAAGTGACCAAGTGATTGACCTTTGGATCGTGTCTTTCGGTTGGAGAATGCAGTGACTCTTTTGTGCGATGGAGGCTGAATTGAATAGGATGAAGACTCAACTAACAATGAGCTGTCAGTTGGTGAGGATAATAAATAGGGTAAGAATATTGCTTATTCTACAGTAGCAAGGTGGCATCACTACACGCCATCAGTTAATTTGCCAGATACCAGATTCATGGGAAGCCAAGAACAAGAGAGACTTAGGTAGAGACGTAGATTTGCCTTCCGCGCAAGTAGCTGCCGTGTCGAATTTGACGACGGCCACGATGAATGTACCTAAACCCTGGTTATATGTGGGTTCCAATAGAGACAATGCTTTGGTAATATGTTTCCAGAATTAGTATGACCTTCCAGCAATAGTGCTTAAGTCACTGTCAATTAATCATATATTCTTAACATTACATATAATAGTTATGTGCTAACTATTATTTCCCTCAATGACCGTTTGGTCCCTTTTGCAATTGTCTTAATATGATAGAATGATAGTGTAAAACCCTTTGCTTTCAGGCCCACGTAAAATATATATTGAATACTGCTCAAAATTAAAATATCCTACAATCCATCTATATCTTGCCTAACCTCACGACAGAATGCTCTCAAATAGGAATGCATATAAAGGAAAATTAGTGTGGAGCGTCAAGGGCATCCTTCTCGTGCATGTACCGGAACACATGTTTCGCCTTCTTGATCCGGTGCCTGGTTGCAAACGGTGACAAAGCCTTCATCAAGACAAGCCAACCTGCAAGCGTCGGCAAAGTGTAATGTAGTTTGTTGACAGCTCCAGACGTGATGATCGTAACGAGGGTCTGATACCAATGTAGTGACGGGAAGAAGTAATTAATGCGATACCACTTATTCAGGAGCTCAGGTGCACCGATGGCAGCACCAACGTTGAAAATAACCCAGGTTAGGAAACAAAAAGTGACAAACGCGATGGGCACAAAGCCAGTGACAACATCCAAGAAATCAAAGTTGATCATGGCAAACACCCAAGTGACAGCCCAGGTTGCGAAAAACATCTTGGCATCCAAGGGGTAGGAACCACGGAATGCGTACGTCCAGCCTGCGGAGCAAAGACTAGAAACGAGGGGCCAAAAGATACTCCAGAAGAGCCTGGCATAGATATGTGTTTTGACATCGTAAGCGGCGTAGAGATGCATACCGTTGCAAATACCGTTCCAGGCCATGATGAAGAAAAACTGCATCAGGATCGGGAAGACGGCCCCGATGGTGTTGATGAAGGCTTTGTTGTCCATTTCGCTGAAACTATGGGCCGATGCACTCACACTGACGGCTCGTGCAGGAGTCGTCAGCGCCTCTAGGGCTGCGGTCGTGTTTGCGAAATCGCCGCCGGCAAGTTTGGGTCCGATAAATTGTGCGCTGAATATTCCGGCGGCTGCGCTTGCGGTAGTGATGGTTGAAGACTGTATGCCACCGGCATACAACGTGTAGTATCTGGCTGTCAAGAGATAGTAGGTGTAGACTTGGCTAGGATCGTACGAAGAGCTGGTACCGTTAACAGCTTCGTCGAATCGAGCGGTCGCTCCCGGCTGAACGACGATGGCGGCCCAGTACTTCCCATCGAAGACATCCTGCCTTATCTGATCTGGAGATGATGACGAGGTATCGACGTTGATATAGGTCGGGAAATCGTATGATTGGTTGTTGGCCGCTGCCGCAATCCGCAGTGCTGTACCAAAGTCACCACCATCAAAGTCGGCAAGAGCAACTTTGGCCCGCTTGACGTATTCGCCCTGATTGTGGAAGAGACCAAAGATGTGGGATGCGTTGATCCAAAAGATACCAATGATCATAAAGGCTACCGGGATCAAAGCCTTCATCATATCCACTCCAGTAGCCTTGGGTTTGGGGCCATTTGTTCGCGTTCTTGTTATCGACATGTCCACTGCAACACCCTCGTCGTCTGAGGAGTCCCGGTGTGTACCGACGTACGGACCATGCATGGAGTATCTTGCCTCTGCCATTATAAAGTGAGTTGAAAATTAGAATTAAGCACGGGAATAGACGTTGATACGAGGTGTAGTTGAAGGAACAAAAGTTATCGGCAAGCAATTATGGATGGGTTAAATAGAGATATATGTATTCAAGCTGCCTCGGTCACGGTCAAGACGCCGATCGTCTGCTACCTAGTACAAACATTTTACTGCTGGTACGATGACTTGCCCAGCCGGGCGGATTGGGCAAGTAAACGTGCCGTAATTCAGCCCTTGGTCTTCGGAGATTGATTGAAAACCGTACTTCCGCCCTACAAAGCTTAGGTAAGCGGAAGCGGGTGAGGACAGAAGTAAAGATGTCGGCGTTTTCGGCCTTGCTGTAACTGCCGCCGCTAAAGTTATCGGACTTGAATGATAAGAATAAACCCGGGACACGGCAGTCAGGGTCTAGATGCATGAAAGCACAGGCCATGGCATTGTCTAAATAGCCTCGTTGTGCAACTGCAATATCGTATTGTGAGTTTAAACTTTCAGCCAATCAAACGGTCACTAGGATTTATCTTCATCTATGGTTTTTTTCTTATTACGTCCTGTATCCAACGCTAATTTCTTATTTTTTGCTCGATGACCTCCATCAACCATCATCGACTAATTCAGACGTAACTGCACGACTGGCTGGCTATTGTTGGTAGCCATCTTCATCCTTACATTCAATATTGTCGGCTTTCTTTAAAAGCAAGTTTACCACATTCTCATGTCTATATTACAGCGAGAGTGGATGGTATATTCGCTGAAATGCTTTACGTCTCAATCTTCGCTCCCCTATCGAATAAGACCGCCACCTTTTCTCGACACCCGCCCCAAGCTGGGGAACATGAGCTGTAGTGGTGGTGGTCATTCCTCGCTTCCAAACATGCACCATGTTCAACAAAGATCTCAGCGCGTCGTGTTATGCCTCTCGAGCGAAGTGCTGACCCATTTGTCCTGTGATACCAGCAATGAGAAGAAGCATAGCAGTAAAAGTTTAAGAGAGAGGAATTCGCTCAATTGGGAGAGACAGTAACGACTTTTCCTCAGCAATCGTTGAGACGTCAATCACAAGATTGTTATGAATCCTTCAAGCTTGGCCATTACGTATGCATCTGTCAATTTCCAAGCTCACCAATGCCAAGTTTCAAATCCTTCTTGTCCCTGAACTCACAGCCAATAGCATTTTAAGCTTAATTGCCTTGAGTATTATTCAGCTTGCTGACAGGACTTCAGGTCAGAAGTCTTGATTGGCGCGCCATGTAAGAGGAGCCCCACACTTCCGAATAGGAACACCGGTTTCCCAAAGGAGAAGCCGGAGCTTAACAATCGTAGGATCACAAACCTTGTGTTAGTGGCCAAGTTTTTGATCAACATGTGAGAGAATGAAGATATAAGGAGGACTAAGTGCAAGTCAGATCGAACTTATTCTTCAAAGACAAACTTCTTTAATATTCTTCAAGATGCGCTTCTTTCAATTTACACTAGCCTCTTTGGCATCCATCGCAACAGCACTCTCATCATTCGACACGTGGTCTCACGGCCGAGTAGCATTAAATGATGTGAGCATTCACTTCCGCTACGCCGGCTCCGGTCCCCCTCTTCTTCTCGTCCACGGCAACCCCCAACATAGTCTGACCTGGCAATTCATCGGTCCTATCCTCGCTCAGAACTACACTGTTATTGCACCTGATAACCGTGGTGCTGGGGACTCGAGTATTCCTCCCGACAATGACTACACTGCTGCTGCATCAGCAGATGATCTCAAGGGTGTGCTGGACTTTTTGAACGTCACGGAGACTTATGTTTTTGCACATGATAAGGGTGTTGGGATGGCGACGGCGTTGGCTATCAAGCATCCTGATATGGTGAAGAGATTAGCACTGGCTGAATACCCTCTTCCGGGATTTGGCTACGAGCAGTCTGCCAACCCAGCAGCGTTCTGGGATTTATATCAGAACTGGCAACTTGCTTTCTTCCAAGTCACAGACCTCGCCGAATTTCTCATGTCAGGAAAAGAGAAGCAATTCCTACAGTGGTACTTCTACCACGGCAGCTACTCCGGCGTCGAGAGTTTTAGCGAAGAGACGGTCAACAGATACACAAGTAGTATCTCAAAGCCTGGATTCTTGAGAGCTATGCTTGGACCATTCTCTGCTACAACTGTCGCCAAGGATGCTGAGTTTTTCAAGAGTTCGCTGAATGAGACTAAATTGAGCGTGCCACTTCTGGGAATGGGTGGCGAGGCGAGTTTGGGATTGGAGTCGGTTCTGAAGGACTCATTTGAGCCTATTTCTGAGAATGTCGAGCTTGACATTATTCCCAAGGCTGGACACTGGATTGGTGAGTCTCGTCTGACAATGAAGAGATTCATTGCTAACAATGTTCATAGCGGACGAAAACCCCAATTGGACGGCGAAGCGTGTGGCAAGGTTCTTTCAAGAGGATGATGAGAGCCCGGAAAAGGTTAACTTGGCTTACTTGGAGGATATGGTTACTTTGGATGTTGGATACTTTGGTACAAGACGGAACTTTAAGCTGGGATCCCAGTGATCGGATGGGTGTTTGAGATGGTGCCTGCCAAGGAGCTTGGCATCGTGCCGCTGGATATAATACGGGAGTGGGTGTGCCAGATCTAGATCACGATGTGCACCAAGACGCTCTGTACTTGAAGAAATTGACATTTATTACTTCCACAAAATTGACATCACATGCGAACAAAAATAGTATAACTTGCGCTTGGCAGATAAATACTCTGGTAAAATAGATACAAAGAAGTGTCGCACCTGGCAACGTCCTATCCAATCTTATATACAACTCATTCCTTCATCACCCTCTAGCATCCAATGCGCTTAGAGCTAACAGCAATGTCATCGTACCAGAAAGTGTTAGCAGCACCACTGTACGACTCCCAACCAAAGTAAACACCCTGGATCTTGGGCTTGGGCTTGCTGTTCTTCCAGCCGTTGGTGTAAGGAGCAGGGTCGTTGGGCTTGTAGACGAGTCCCTTGACGGGAACGCTGTTGAGCCAGGTGGCGATGGTACCATCGGGGGAGAGATGGTACTCAAGACACTGCCAGGTGTTGGCGGGGATGGCCTTGGAGGCGGCGATGCCGTCGGGGGAGAGATCGGGGAGGGTGGCGTCGTCGGACTCGTGGTTGTACATGAGGATCTTGCTCTGGCCGCCGATGCGGAGGTGCTTGCCCTTTCCTTGAGCGGCGTCGGGCATGGTGATGAAAGTGACGTGAGAGTCATCGAGAGCCTTCTCAGACTTCCTATAAAACTTATTAACACCCACCCAGTAATTAAAACCCAAATCGTTGAACTTACATCCAAGCACGGACGTAGACATCGCCGCTGGGGATAGCATCGGTACCAAAGAACTTGTGACCGCAGAAACCGTTGGATCCACCAGTGACCTTGATAGAGTTCTTGCCACTGTGAGCAGTAGTCTTATCAAGAACGACCTTTCCACCCTGATCACAGTCAGGAGCGTAGGTAGGCCAAGCAACCTGATCCCAACCGCTCTCGAAATCCTCGGCGACCTGGCCAAGGGTGAGAGGAAGCACAGAAAGTGCAGCAAGAGCAATGTTTCGAAGCATGATGGATAGTATAAAAAACTGTCAAAGTGGAAAAAAGAAGTGAAGTGAATGTGAATGGAATGATAGAAATAAAAAGCCAAGCTGCCAAGGACACAGCTGAGAGTTATATATAAATTGACAGTACTTGGCGGGGTGCACCCTTTAACGGTGATATTAGGGACTGAAGGCCTGAAACAAGGCGGCTCTTCGTCCGATCTGTCATTGGGTCGTGCTGGGATTGTTACGGTTAATTCGGAATTCAGTGCCCGCAATTTCCTTGTCGGGATCGGACGGTGGTGAACCTGAGACAGAAAGGGCATTTTTTCCGCGGAAGGGGTCTGAAACGGATAATTTATCCGTCTCCGTTCTACATTTGTTCTACGGCAAGCGATATTTAATGGGAGCGATATACCGCCTTTTGAGTTTACAGGTTCTTCCGGATGGTCTTTTTGGGTATATGAAGTCATTAAGATGCGTTGTCGAGCTGAGAATGCGACGTTGAGGTTGTATGGAGATGCAATTGATGCCGTTGTTCCGGCTCGGCTGATAAGATAAGATAGTGAGATAAGATAGTGGACTGATTACCATTTTCACTCGACTCACTTCATCAATACATCGACAGCCTTGGGATAATAAGCAGATTGAAAAATTGTATAGATGCTGAGTATCGCGTTGGAAGTTACAAGTATCCTGTATGATGATATCAATTGGATTCTAAGATATAAACTTTGAGCACTGTCGAAACGTTGCTATACACTATAGCGTGGACCATCAGGTACTGCTATGTAACGATAAACAATCTTAAACAATGTAGTGAAGTCACAATGATTTGGTGCCACAACCCCAATGAATTGAACGGCGATAAAAGAGAGATAGCTTCAAGACGGCATCTTTCTTTTTTTCCTTTCTTGGATCTTGGAAAGTCAACATTTGCTGCCTGTTGATTGCAGTTACCCTACGACAAACTGACGTCGCGCCTTAGTCAGCACCATCAACCAGTCATCGACCAGGTCACTGAAGATTTACTCATCTCACCATCATCAGCCAAAACATCATGAGATGGCTTCTCCTCAGCGACATTCACTTCAAACATCATGACCTCGACCGCATCCGCCAAACAGCACAATGGATCATCTCCGCCGCCGCCCACCACAAACCCGCCCGGGTAATCGTCTGCGGCGACTTGTTGACAAGCCGCACCATGCAACCCACCCATGTCCTATCCGCCTGCTACCGCTTCATCAGTCACCTAAGCGACATCGTTCCACGCATTCATATCATTCTCGGAAATCACGACCTCGCGTATAAACGTGATTATCAGACCACCGCCCTGGAAGCGCTGAATTTCAAGAGGCTTGCCCCACATGTTTCGGTTCATAGCGTCATCGCGAAACATGAGTGGGATGGAAGAAAGGTTTTGTTGTTGCCATTTAGGGAGGAGCAGGAGGAGCTTACGGACGCTGTTGATGCGATTGAACCTGACGAAGCGCGCGAGACGGTTGCTTTTGCGCATTTGGCGATTAACAAGGCTATCACTCAGAAATTTGTGCCGAATGGGACGAGTTCTGTTAGGTATTATGGCTTGACAGGCCCAGATCGGTTCGCGTCTTTGGCAAGAACTTTCACCGGGCATTTTCACAGTCCTCAGACGATTATTCAGGATGGTCGCGAGAAAAACGATTTGCAGGGAAGTCTTACATACTTGGGCTCGCCTTGTCAGTTGAACTGGGGAGATCTTCACGATGAGCAGCGAGGTGTTGTTTTATTGGATCCGGACACGCTTGAGCATGAGACGCTGGTCAATCCGTACGCCGTTGGATACATCGCTGTTGACTTGGAAAAGGTTCTTGCGGATGAGGTCGATGTGGATACTGTCAAGGATAAGCATGTCATGCTCCTCGGCAGCCCTTCCCATCTCAAATACGTCACCGCGCGAGATCAGCTTCTTTCTCTTGGTGTTCGAAGCGTACGGAACTGGACTCACACGAACTTTGCCCCGAATGTCAATCGACGACCGGTCGAAAGTCTTGGTGCGTCAGTACCCGCCAGCGACGTCGCCATACAACCTTTGGAGGAGCCTATCGAAAGTGCGACCGATGAAGGTCTGGTTCCGGCCACCGATGGTACCGCCGAAGCTACTCTGGACGCTCCGCCTGAAGTTGAAAGACTTGATCTGCTTGCTGAAACGCGCGAATATGTCGATTTATTGGAACTGGACGAGTACCTTCACCCACGACGAGAAGAATTAATTCGAGTTGGCCAGCGCATGATCCAAGCTTCACGCAACATGCCCGACCAGGACAGCGAAATGGAGATCAACTACGAAAATTTCCTCGACAGATCAGCTCAAGCTCTTGGCACAAGTTCCGACAGCGGTCTTGCAGGGGAATTTACCAACATCTTCGTCGCGGAGCCCCGCCGTCTTACAGTCACCAACTTCATGGGCATACAAGACACCATCACCATCGATTTCCAACGCGATGTGCCACGCGGATTGACTTTACTCGTCGGTGACAACGGTTCTGGAAAAAGTACGCTGATCGAGGCTATGGTATGGTGTCAATTCGGCCAATGCATCCGCAACGGCCTGGCAGCCAACGACGTCCTCAACGATACCGTTGGCAAAGATTGTTCCGTGAAACTAGAGTTCGCCAACGGTTACGCCATAACACGCTATCGAAAACACAAAGTCCACAAGAACCGCATCGTTGTATCTCTGCATGGCGAGGATCAGCCTCATCTCGAACATCCAACCTCGCGAACGACACAGGCTGCCATCAATGAACTTCTGGGAACAGACTACGAAACATACGTCAGGATTGTGCTACTGAGTCAAGAAAGTGCAGCGAGCTTTCTGAACTCGACGCCAATCCAGAGACGGGATTTGATTGAGTCGTCGCTTGGACTGCCGATATTAGACCACTGCGGACAGATGTCAAAGATGCTTCTCAAGGACATTGACACACAGGTCAGTGAAGTCGAGGGAAAGTTGGAGGCCGTGAAGAGGACGATGGAGTATAGTGAGGAAAGGGTTGAAGAGCTGGAGAAGACACGACAACGACTTGAAAGCCAGGCGATTGAGGCTGTTGCGTCTTTGAAGGCGAAAGCTGAGGAAGATCAATCAGAGCGTCATGAGGAGCGAACCACCACTAGCGAGGAAGATGAATCTGAAGATTATGAGCTGGAAGTTCCAGCTGCCACGGAAGAAGCTGAACCAGGCATGGACACTCGCGATAGGATCGCGACATTGCAAAAACAGATCCGAGACGAGAAAGATAATTTGCGACAGCTGAAGGGCGAACTTGATGTTATTGAGTCGGCTCGTGAAGCAGCTCGCCCTGTGGGTCTACGCAAGCTTCTACTCAATATCCAGGCTGCTATCAACCGCCTTTTCAGAAGTCTGCGATCTCTATTCGGCTTGAAGAATGATCCCAAGGAAGCCAAGTCGGAAACAAAAGATGAGACAGCGAGCATCCGCCAGAGTATTGAGAGCAGCGCATCACGCCTAGAAAACCTCAAGCGCGAGGAAAAGGCAGCAATCAACCATGCATTGATGATGAGCGAACAAGCCGCACAAGCAATGAAAGATCAAAAAGCACGAGAGAAAGCACGGGAAGACGCTCGGAGGGCTCGAGAGGAATTCCGTCAAAGAGCCCAACAAGCCCGTGAAGACCTACGTCAACAAGTCGCCGTCAAACAACGCGACGCAGTCATATACAAGAACTTGGCCGCAACCGAAGAATCCTCTCTGCAATCCTTAAAAGTTGAATATAAAGCGCTTCGCAAGCAACGACATGGCATCATCTCCGATCGCGAGTTATTCAACTTTTGGTCTTCATCGCTCACGAAGCGAACCAAACGCGCAACAAAGGGCAAGGCGGCGACGACAAACTTTCGAGAACATATTCTTCACAAGGTCATTTCTGAACTCAACGGTCTTCTTGCTCAGGTTCTTACGGTGTTGTACGATGATACACGCCACCAACACATCGCAACAGGAATGCTTCGCTCCCTCCTCGAAGACTCCGACGTTCTCGACCCGACACTAGCCGTATCTCCCTCCCTAGCTTACGGCAAACGGTCCAGCGGTGAGCGCAAAAGGGTTGACCTGGCGCTCTTCTTCGCACTTCTCCAACTTGCACGCGCAAAAAGCGCACACAGGGCACACTACGTGTTAGTTGATGAAGTTTTCGATAATTTGGACAATGCGGGTCAAGCAGCTGTTATGAGATGGCTGGGTGTTATGTCACAGACTGTTGTGGGGTGGGTTATCGTTATTACGCATAGTCAGTTTTTGATTGAGAGGGAGGTGGAGGAGAAGGTGGTGGTTGTGAAAGCGAAGATGGGAGGGGAGGGGACCGAGTTGTTTGTTGGTGATGAGAGGATGGGGAAGAAGGAGTAGCATGTGCTTGGCATCCTGTTGGCTGTAGATGATTGTGAATAGTGTTTGCTGTTGTGGCGTTGGACAATAGCGCTATGATATGCGAAATGGTTTTTGCTATTTCTTTGTTTGAGCAAACATGGCAATTATTTAGATCATCCCAACTCCGTTTCCTAACCAAATTCCATCTTTTCATTTTGGAGTCTATATTCCCAGGTCCAATATGTCGTCTTTGCCTACACCCCCGAATGACAGAGAGCTGAGATTCGACAAAATATCAGCCCCGTACGAATGGCTTGAATCATACAAGCCTGGAGGCTATCATCCTGTCCATCTAGGCGATGAGTTCAAAGATGGCCAGTACAAGGTTGTGAGAAAACTTGGATGGGGTACCTTTTCAACTGTTTGGCTTGCGCGAGATACGAAGTTAGTATACAACACTTCCTCCTAGTGTAGTTGCTAATGATAAGTAGAAACGAACGCTATGTCGCTCTTAAGATCATCACTGCAACCAGCGACAAAACTCGCGAACTTGCCATCCTAAACCATCTCGCCAAAACCGGTAGCAAACACATCACCAATCTTCTCGACAACTTCATCCACACCGGTCCAAACGGCCAACACAAATGTCTCATCTTTGAACCAATGGGTCCAAGCGTAGACAACCTAGTCTACGAATTCCCGCAATATGAGCGAAGGCAAAATGTAATGGTAGCTCGTTATCCTATGAAAATGGCAAAGTGCATCTCAAAGCAAGTTCTGCAGGGGTTGGTGCAGATGCATCAGAGTGGTGTTGCGCATGGGGATTTCAAGATGGGGAATATGCTGTTTTCTGTTAAGGATTTCGAGGGGGATGTTGTTCAGGAGGGGAGTTTGGAGGATCGGTGTGTTGCTTGGCCTGTTGAGGGAGGGGATGGGGAAGGGGTGCCGAAGTATTTGTATGCTGCGCAGCCTTTGACGGGGTTTGTTGACTTGGATGATTTTGAGGTTGAACTAGCTGACTTTGGCGGTGGTAAGTTTTCTCTGCTCTTTTTCTTTATCCCTTTGAGATGAACCGTATGCATCTGTACATCTCGCTTGAAACTGATTCAGGTTACAAGGCTTAAAACACTTACTGGAATAGTACTAACTTGAACAGCATACTTCTTCGATGATCCCCCAAAGAAGCTTCCCACGCTAACCGATTTACGGTCTTATAATTATTTTAGTATTAATTTAATATATATATTAGGGAATTATACCTTAGAAAAACTTAAAAATAGATATTTAATTAGAAGGTAGAGGGAGTATAGGAGGGAGAAGCTTCTAGGTGTTGTATAGAAGGTTTAATTAATAAATAGCAATCAGATTTATCAGGGATGGAAAGTTAGCAGGTAAAGATGTTGATTAGTTGGATTCTGAGGTATAAGCCTAATAAGAGGCCTTCTGCTTCTGACATATTGCGTAACCCTTGGTTTAAGAAGGTATAAAGGCCTCTCAAGGTAAATAATAGTGTTAACTATCTATATTATATGCAAAAAGCTTAAGTTCACGTGATGTAATTTGAACAGAACATAGTAGGAATATCATTCGTATATTATATTTATAGTCCAGTTATAGGGACGGGAACCTCAGCCAATAAAACTTGCCCGATTGACAGGCATTCAAAACATCATTCTCTTGTACTGCTACCACACGTGGGCGATACTCTAGTGGAAGCCACAGTATAGGGATTCCTTGCCTCAAAATCCACGCCCGATCGGAACTAATCCCCAGTCCTACAGGGATCGCGTCTATCGCTGGTTCTTGGTTACCTTGTTCGGTTGGGTAATGAGGGATAGTAAAGTCGCCAAAGTCGATGTGGAGACGAGATATGTTATTAGGATCCCATGCGAGTTGGGTAGTCCATCCTTTGATCGTGCACAGACAGTATTCTCGGCATATATCCCAGACCTTGACTTCCTCGGAATTCGCTGAAGCAAGCATTTTATTATCTGGCGAGAAGGCCAAAGCCCGAACAGCATAGGTCATATGCTTTAGTGGTTGTTGCTCTGAACCTTCCAGTCCATGAAAAATGCGGATGAGTCCTGAATCAAACCCTACCGCCAGTCTTTTCGAATCACAAGACCATGCCATCGAGTGGACTGAAACCTTTCTCAGTCCGGATTCGTTAATGTTGCATCGACGAACACCGTTGGCAATATCCCAGATACCGACGGTATTTTCATTACACAAAGTGGCCACCTGCATGTTGTCGGGAGATATGGCAAGGGAATTAACTATTCCATTGTATATATCACCAAATGATTTCAGACAGGCCCCTGTGACTGGGTCCCATATTCCCACAGTGCCCTCGTTTGACCCAGAGGCAAGAAATGCATCGTCTGAAGAGAAAGTGACGCAAGTGATGCCGCCGTGTTCTTCCTTGAAGTCCCGAATCTGTGTGCCTGTAGACACATTCCAAATTCCGAAACAACCATCGTTTGAAACCAGCCCCAGTCTTTTGCCATCCGAGGATAAAGGTACACTTGAAATAGCCGACCAGTGTAGAGCTAGGTGGTTTTGGAAAACTCTTAGGCGCGAACCTGTGTTTCGATCCCACACCTGTAAAACCGAGATTTCATGGTCGGCTGAGAGACACATATCATCAGATAATACTTTAACAAATCTAAAGGGGGATGAGATCTTTTGTCTGCCTTGCGTCGGTGGATTTGAACCAGCATCAAGGTCCCAGATCTTGATTGTTCCATCTTCTGAAGCTGATGCAAGTTGCATTCCGTTCAAGGTAAAAGCCAATGATGAAATGCCGCCGGTGAACCCTTCTAGGGTTTGCAAATGTTGGAGGGTGTGAGCATCTAACACATGAATCTTGGAGTATTTCCCGTGAGCTATTCGTGTGCCATCTGGTGACAATGCTACTGGTTGAGACGGAGGGTCATCGTAGGTTATGTGTGCCCGCTCACCTGCGAATAGATCCCAGATCTTAAGGACACCAGATGATGCAAGTAGCACTTGAGAGGTGTTTGCCGAAAAAGCAGCCTCTTCAACGAGAGCAAGGTCAGTAACGTCGGACTCGACTATGCTTTTTACTTTCCAAGTAGATAAGTCCCAGACATCAATCCTAGCTTTGTTCGTGACTGAGGCCAAGGTGTCTGTTCCATGTAGAAACGCCACTGATATGAAACATCCTGATGCATTGTAAGACAGTGTCTCAAGACAGACTCCCGTGGTAACGTTCCATAATTTGATACTACCATCATATGAACCCGATGCTATTGTTGAGGAATCTGAAGAGAACGACAGTGACACAACGTATGAACCATGACCACATAACACACCAGTACATGTTCCTGTCATCGGATGCCATAATCTAACAGTGTTGTCATCTGAACCCGACGCTAAAAAGAGGTCGTTGGGTGAGAATGCCAAAGCGCTAACACGGTCTCGATGACCCTGAAGCGGCTTTAAGCATGCACCCGTGGATGTACTCCAGACTTTGATATCATAATAACCTGAAGCTACCCATTGGCCATCTGTAGAGAAGCAGACCGCCCCTAACCGGGGGTGACTCCTATGTGTATCAAATACCATTGTCTGGAGACACGAACTCCAATCTAATCCCGCAGTATTGGGGGGAATGATACGAATTGAGGATTCGCTCTCGTACAGTTGACCAACCAAGCTTCTGGTTGGACTAAACACAAGTGCTGAAGCGTACACCTGCAACGGATCAACTTCCATGGCTAACTTATGATAAAGAACAAATCGACGAGCATCAAGGAGCAGTTCGGCCAATCCCGTTGTTTTCACCTGCGTTCCCAAGTTAGTCAGAAAACAGTCAAAGGTTGAAAAGTTGGGTACGTACTGCTAGGGCTTCAAGATTCTGGACGGCTAGAATTCCCTCTGGAACTTTACGTAAGAGACTTAGCGCCTCTAGCCAGTTCAAGTATTTGGACCGAAAGAACTGATGGATAAGACCATCATCTTCCAGCTCGTGAACACTCCTTTCACATTGGGATTTTGAGCTTTTCAGATGATCAACCCAATAGACGCAAGAGTATCGAATCCGGACTAAAGGGTCAGGATCGGGAGTCGGTAACTGAGCGTCGGCCAATCTGGAATGGCCTAATCCATAAATGTCTCGCTGAAGCGTAGCGGAAAGAGCAACCAATGAGTTCAAAAACATGGAATGGTGTCGAAACTCGATACCCTCAGGAAAAATTGTGTCAGGGATGTTGTTGACCAAGAAGTCCCTGGCAGACTGATGGATGAGGAATATCTCGTTATTTTGGCAGTTGAGAAAGGAGCCACACCAGTCGATTGCGTCGGCTACATCGCTTTCTTTCATGTCACCCACCAGAGTCGCGAGCTCTGCTGGGGTCAGTCGTCGATAAGCAATGCATACCGTAGCCAGAATCCGAATCAATCGACCTTCCTCTCCTGAGCCCAAAATTCGCGTCATCATAGCGTGGTATAAATCATCGAGGGTGGTGGGGAAACTTTTGAGTACCTCTAAAACACGACGCTTGGGAATGCTTGAACTAGCCAGTCTCTGGCAGACGAGGGCGACCCAAAGGAATGTGTTGTCTGCGTGTGAGTACATGTACTCAGAGATGGCTTCTTTTAGATCTGGATCGTCGCCCCATTTTCTAGCCAAACTGTCCACCGTGGTGACAATGTAGGATTTCACGGCTTTGGAAACCGACTCCTTTTCGTCTTCGAGACTGAGTAAGATCATACCTTGGGCAGCAGACAGCTCTGTTTTGATCTCAGGCCAAGGGCGGCTGGTCAAAATCCATTTAGTAGGACACGACTGTGACAAGTTGTTGATGACATCGATAAATTCAGATCTTCCACTGCACTCATCAAGAGCGTCTATAACCACGATTGCCTCGTGCAAGCATGAATCCTGCAACATCTCGGTGAGAATTTCGACCAGTATGATACTGCTATTGTGGCTGTCGAAGAGCTTCTCTCCCATCCTTTCGTAGTGAGGGCGTACAATTGACATTAAAGACGGCTGATACTCAAGAAGCATGTAGATCAGGCCTCGGATGGCTCCGGACAAGTTGTCCTTTGCCGCCGAACCTTCAAAGAAGAAGAAAGCGAGTGGCCTTAGGGACTTCTTCAAACTGTCAATAACTCCGCAAGCCAACATTGTTTTTCCTTTGCCAGGAAGGCCATTGATCCACAGGACTCGAATTGAGTTATCCGTCATGAATTGCTCGTAGGCAATGCTGGTGAAAACCCAGTCGCATAACTCCGTCTGCAGACCATGCTTCTGATTCTGGATTCTTTGCTTATCCAGCTGAGGGTCCGTAATATGTAAGGCTCGTAAGCACTTCTTATCCTCTTCGTTTTGTTCCTTGATCTCCCTGCGTCTCGCTTCGTCTCGAATAGCAGTGTAGATATTCTCGAGGGATTCTGCCTGTAGTGTCGAGTTGTCCTCAATACCAGCAAGCTTGACCTTGACATCTTCGCTGTTGTATTGCTGGATATCTCTCCGAATAGCGGCTTCTGCGTCCTTCAGTTCGGTGAGTTTTCCATTCCAGTCATCTAGTTTGACCATATCCCGGAGGATGACGGATAGCCAGTTGCGATAGTAGAGGCATGCGCTCCCCATCTGGAACACAAGGAGCTTTCTAAAGAAATCCACTATATGACCTTCGAGGTTGTTTCGCAGCGTGGAGGGGGGAGTCGATGAAGACGACGCTTTTTCTTGGCCAAGCGCGACGTCTGCCAGATTCCAATACCATTCCATCTTTGAAAGAACATGTGCAATAGCCTTCCTGTTTAGGCCCGGCTCTTTCATCGGATTCGAGAGGATCTTTGACCTTATCAGTGGCAGTTCTCGGGCATATATCATTGTTGCTGCGCCTTACCTCGAGACCAAGACTAACGCCAACCCATACGACGCTAGCTTCAGCAGAATATTTGGCAACCTTGTCAATCAAGCCCTTTATGTTGTTGATGGCTTCCATGAAGTTTGATGCGGTTTCCTTGTACTCTGCCTGACGCTTGGTCCGTTTAAGTCCCGCGTAGACCACCCTCCACATCTGACGAGCCTCGTCATTCTTGCAATGTTGCAGGCTATCAATCTCGGAAGGTGTGGCAGTATCTGTCCACTCAGCCTGGACTTTGGAAAGTATTTTCTCGTACTCTTGAACTAAATCGGACTCTTTTTCTTTCAGACCATCGTAGGCTTTGGTCCAAAGGCGCTCAGAGAGACTCAAGCAAGTATCTTGGTCGCGAGGAGCTGTTTGAAGAGGCGCAGTACTAACGGATAGTTCCTCAATCGGTGGAGCAGTACGGATACCACCCGCACTATCATCAGTCGAACCTGTCAGCTGAGTGAAGGAATTTGGCGTCTGTGTTGTTGAGGCAGCTGGCTGTGAAACATCCGGCGTGTTGGCTGATCCAATATCGTCATCGTGAGAGCGAAATCTCTGCTTGAGCCTGTCATATCGCTTTCTCATTTTTGATTGCTTTAGTGATGTAACAAAAGATATTTGTTGAGCGACCAGGAGAGGAAGTGAGCGGGGAAACGCGTTCAGATCAGGCATTGGCTTGATGGCTGTGTAGACAAGGTAGAGAACGTTGGCCAATGATGTGCTGACACATCTCCAAGAGACAGGGGAGAGCAGGCTGCCAACCAGGCTTAGGCATGGCTTATTTCCTATGCTTGGCAGACAGACGAATGTGGCTCCTCTAATTGCGCGTTTGCGCATAACATAAACTCGATTACAAATTCTACCGCATAATCCCTCGAAGCTTACCGACAGTCCTGCAGATTTTCAAGAAGCCTCCAGCAGGAAAGATAGGTAGTGCGGTACTCACTTTTGAGCATATAGAAAGGTGCATGCAAACACCAAAGCAACAAAAACTTCCTGTTCTCTTCGTTGTTTTATTCATGCCGGCGAATGTAATCCAAATCAGTCTAGTCAAGAAAAAAAGGGCACTGGCAAGAGTTGAAAAAATACATGTATCATGCCAACCCAACCTATAAATAAGCGTATTCTGTCTAACAGTAAATGAATCGAAAATATCAAAAAGATATCGAGATAAAATTGATCGCGAGACTTGCTGATGTTGTAGGTATGGCAAAGCAAAATTTAACCACAGAGAATTTATATTAGGCCGGGTTCGATGCACACTCGAACCAATAAAATGTTCAATCGTATGGGCTCTTCTATCCTCAGATTGAATGCTATATTCGTTGTGAACAGGGAGAGCTGCTCGAATACTAGCCTCCGAAAGCGTTTTACTGCTACGTCCTACCTTCCCCGTCACCTCTGGTATAATTGACAAGACTTAGTTGGATAATCTGGTGAGCTTCCAGAATCATTCCTCTAGCCGCGCGCCTATATCACTTGCCACAGGCCATCGGATAAGCGCAAGCCAACTTTGAGCCCGGGTTGATTACAACATTAGCCTCCGTTTTGAGATTGAGATGAAACTTCAAGGATCCTAGTGTTAGTGGTTTAGTAGACGCCGTGTAACGACAAGTTGAGAAGCACCTGAAACTGGAAGGGGGTCGGTGTTAGTAGCCAGAGAAGAGACACAAAGGTAGGTAGTCATCAGAGCTTTAGTTCCGCAATAGCTACTATTTGCCGTAGGGCTTGTCGGGGCTTTACGCAATTAAGTCAGTTGCAATTATAGGACTAAAAGGCTGTCGTTTCACTAAGGATAGCTGGTAAATTGAGAGTTCTGGGGATAACAAACTCGCCGAGCCTCGGCCTGGACTTTGGGAATACGGTCAACTGGACAAGCCCAAACACGTGCTCGAAAACGCATGAGATGGAACGTCATTTGACGGATTTTCTGGGCCAATCTTACTTGGCTACCAGGGATGCAGACTACGAGTTAGCCTGTAAGCTGGACTGATAATGCTGACATCTGCAAAGGTCAACTATTTGCTACTCCAAACACTTGTATCATACTGGTCCATCCACTCAACGAACTCGCTACCAGCTTTAGCCCAGCCAGTGATACCTTCAGATAGAATCACACTTTCCATGGAGCTATCCCCTTGCTCGTCCAGGTAGTCCTTGAACCACCCGGCCGCCCTTGGGCCACGGCCGCGAGAGGATGCTGGGGAGGTTAGCATGCTTGTTTCGTCAGGCTTAGAGCTGGGGGGTTAGTGAACCAAAGACGTACAGCAGTACCAGATGACCTTCTGGACTCCCGCCGACTTGTATAGACTGTACAGCGTCTTTATCGTCGGGTAAAGGCTTTGTGCTGGTAGGTTGATAGATCCGCGAATGGTACCGCCCTAGATAATGGAATGGGTAAGTTCATTCTTGCTTGGTAAAACGAAAAGGGTAATTGTTACCTCGTGATCTGTGCGACGGAGATCAACGAGAACGTAGTCCTTGCCCGCGATAAGGTTGCTGTCCTTCATCATATCAAGCACCGCATGGCGTGTCATAGCCCCGGGAGTCTTGTTGATCGGAGGAGGGTAGGCAGCATGCCAGGACGTGGAGGCATCAGTAGAGGCCATCTTGGACCAGAGGAAAAGAAAGAGGCGAGGACGAGTGCTCGATTTTAAGAGAGTTTCCGAGGTTCATTAATCACTTGGCAGAGGGGAAAAGAAGGCCCTCCTGAGCTTTAGGCCATTTAAGGGCCCAATACATATCGGACAATGCGAAACATCAGGCCCACTACGTAGTGGTTGGGAGTGTGTCATACCCACACCATGATTAGTTGGAGTTCGAAATTACGTAGCATTCTAGGGGTCCTGTCATACCTAAGCTTTGATTGGTCAATTGGCAATTCAGGGACCAGGCAAATTCGCTTAACTGGGGGCCCTGTCAGGTCGAGGATACGATTGGCTCACGACGAGTTTCCAGCAGCGTCCATTGGAATTGTCTAAATTGGTGTAAGTCTTGGAACATAAGAGAGACCGCCACAATTCACACATAAATGGTGTTGTATTCTTGTCCAAGTTTGCTGGACTACAAACAGATCCCAGCTACCGCACAGCAAACACTGCATTTCTTCAGACCTCCCACGCACCACCACCCGCCTGCTTTCAAGATGAACCTGGAGATGAAAAACGAGTCAAGGAATTATGAGCCGAGCCCTAGCCCGCCGCGCGCAGGCCCAAACAACGTAAGCACTGAACAGGCTGGCCAAGATCCAGAGTCCACAGACGTGACCACAAACCACGATGATTCAGCGAAGCAACAACAGTCTGCCTTCAAAGGACTCAGTCTTCTGGACCGCTTTCTGGCCCTGTGGATATTCTTAGCAATGCTTACTGGAATACTTCTGGGAAATTTTGTTCCTGAGACCGGACCAGCCCTACAAAAGGGAAAATTTGTTGATGTCTCTGTCCCGATCGGTATGTTTTCCCCGGAAGCTTTAATCTTTTAATCCATGGAATTAACGCATACGCAAGCTGTTGGTTTACTCGTTATGATGTATCCCATTCTGTGCAAAGTCCGCTATGAGTCTCTGCACGAACCTTTCTCTCATCGAGAGATGTGGAAGCAGATTGGCTTTAGCATTTTTGTCAATTGGATCATTGCTCCCTTTCTTATGGTAAATACTATCAATCGGGACGTCGCTTTTCACAGACAAAGTACTGACGTACCTCGCAGCTTGCCCTAGCCTGGGCCTTCCTCCCTGATAAGCCGGAGCTTCGCACTGGTCTCATTCTTGTCGGTCTTGGGAGATGTATTGCCATGGTGGGTCCATAGCCTTCAAGCATTGACAAATAACACTGACACCTTGCCTTCAGGTCCTCATATGGAACGGTCTTGCTGGCGGCAACGACGAATACTGTGCCATCCTCGTTGCTATCAACTCAATCCTTCAAATGATCCTTTTTGCCCCAATGGCTGTCTTCTTTATCCGCGTTATCAGCCACGAGTCGGGTTCGATCGATATATCCTACAGTGTCGTTGCAAAAAGCATAGCTGTGTTCCTAGGCATCCCCCTTGGAGCAGCCATCATCACGAGAATTGTCCTTCGCAAGATTGCTGGACCGGACTGGTATCAGCACACCTTTCTCAAATATCTTGCACCCTGGTCTCTCATTGGTCTACTCTATACTATCCTCATCTTGTTTGCATCCCAAGGAAGACAAGTTATTCACCAGATTGTATCAGTTGTCCGGGTAGCAGCGCCGCTGATTGTATACTTTGTGCTCATTTTCTTTATCACTTTGTTCATTAGCAAGATGCTCGGCTTCCGGCTACCAATGATGGTTACGCAGAGCTTTACTGCTGCGAGCAATAACTTTGAGTTAGCTATTGCCGTGGCGGTTGCGACCTTTGGGCCCAACAGCGACCAAGCCCTGGCATCCACCGTTGGCCCGCTCATCGAAGTCCCGGTCTTGATAGTCTTGGTGTATGCTGTTCGCTGGATCGCCAACAGATGGGGTTGGAAGTAAAGCGTTGAGTCAAAATTGGACAGAAAACACGGATCCAGACATACTATACATGATTTTATATGTATTAATAAATAAAATATCTAGTCTCTCCCAATCTTCTCGATCTGAGGTCTGTAAATCCATCAATTATAGCGTGTTTCCAACCCTTGATCGAAGTAGCAAAATTCAAGATTCTGGGCGACGCGAACCTAGTCGATATCATCCATGAGCCGAAAGATTTCGGTGTTCTTCACAGAACAGCTACCAACCCCATAACATCCCAGGGCCACACGAGCCCACGACGAATCTGTGTGGCCGCGAAGCTCAACGAGGAGTTCTGCTGCTTTCTCACACGGGGTCTCTAGCGGTTCTGGATTGTCAAAAGAATGAATAATGGAGTCTGATGATTCGAAAGTGCCAGAGAGCATGTCCCTTTGGGCTGGAAGACTATCAGGCGCTTTGTGATCCATCCTGGTCCCCTTGTGAATAGAATGGTGCAATCCCGGTTCCTCTTCTTCGCGGGTCTGTAGTGATACGGTCGGTGGCTCGGTAAATGATGGCTGTTCTCGGTCAGATGTTGGCAGGATCGAATTCGGCAGTGCTGAAACGAAGGTCGGCACGCCCTCTTTAGCCACGAGTGACGCAGGCCCGGACAACCTCTGTGGCGGATCATCCGTCAATATAGCTCTTGTTTGAGATATTCCAGGTAAAAAATGTCCACACGTCTTACATCGACGTCGAGAATTCGATACCGCATGATCTCCCTCGGGGGAAGATAGATACTCCTCAATCTCAGGTTCCGAGACTCCTTGCATAACAAGCAATCTCCTCAGGCGTTGGTTTTGGACATTGACGGCCTGAGCAACGCGTTGCATCTCTACAGAGGCCGCTATGCCCTTCCTGTCGTACTCTTCCAATCGACTCTGCATGTCCGCAATTAGCTCTTGTCGCCGAGCTCTAGACCTGCGCTGAGCATCTCGGTTTTCTGCAACAGTGGCTGCCGTTTTGTTCTGTAGAGGATGAGTGGCAATTGCCCATGTTTGACTTGTGCAACATACCTTGCGGGGCATTGCGCCGTAGATCTTGAATTCCAGACGGACTAATTTGTATCTATGTTTATGTAGAAGATCGATAAATGCTCGTACGCCGGCGTAGCAAGTGATGATGTAAGGATGAGGCACGCAGAAGGAAGAGTCTTCTGGGTCGACACAGGCAGTAGGTGGATGGGTGGCTAGATTGTTGTGGCGCTCCACGTGCTTGGACACTGGCTTCGTGTGGCTTGAATACTCTTAGCCAAGCCGGGGACGCCACGCATCCAATTCTAGACGCCAAGTATGGTTATGAACATTCAAGCTTAATTTTACATTATCCAAGAAAGTCCAGACTTTTGACAGCGGTGGCATCTTCGGACCAGGGGCTAATGCTCTACATGGTTTTGGCAAGTTCTATGCTTGAAGGATGTTGAGTCAAGTTGGACAAGGTCATCTTAGATACCCTCAAAATTACCCCGCAAAACATAGAAAAGAATAATGCAAGCCAGAAAGACTTGGCCAATAGCCGGAGGGAAAAACGAACGAGAGCTGAAGGATTGGGGTTAGCTAAACATACAATTGCATGCGACTAACGGAATGTAATTTGTAAATCTTGCAAAACGGATGATTAGGGACCACGGAATTACACATACAATAGTCTCCGCCATGTCTCGAATCCATGCAGGAGCGGCATGTGCTGAAGGTCCAGATCTGGTCAATCGTGCTCATAGGTAAGTTATCAGGTATCAACTTCAAGTATTTTCAAGTGCGTTTTGGCTCCAGTAGACCAGGGCCGCTCGCTCGGCGAAAGCTGCCAAGTTTGTATTGATCGCAAGCGCCTCACCTGAGTTTCCTCAGATGATGCTGATCCCGTTAGCCGCGCGCCTAAAGCTTCGGCTCGAGCTTGCGGGGTAAGAATCGCAAGAGTTCAGCGACCATCTTAGAAGCCACTTGCAAAATGAAACGCACGATTTCCTCGGTACTCTACATCAGGTAATACCAATTCATCTGGTTCGGAATATCACTAATGTATATTCAGTATCCACCGTTCGTTTCCTCAGCCTGGATCAACATGTCTTCAAAATGGTATCCTGTCTTCAAGGTTAAGAGCAAGATGGCTCTCCCAGACCCCGATATGCCCCCTGGTCGTTTCCACCACGCTATATTCATCAAGACCGACGCTGATGGCTCTGGTACCGTCTACCATGTTACCGGCGACGTCACATCGAGCCAAGGAATGTGCTATGAGAGTAAGAAGACTGAGGATCCTGAAGAGTTGGAAACGTTCCACTCCAAGGAACTTATTGGTTACACGAATTCCATTCACCAGTGGGATTCAGTCCTCAGTGCCCTACCCACTCCGCCTCAACAGAAAGCCTCAAATCCAAAGAAGCAAGGCAAAGTCGAGCCTTTCAAGGACAAGATTAGAGACTACGAATATGTATTCTACAGCCCGGACGAAGAACGAAAGCCTCTCTGGAAATGCACGGAATGGGTAGAGTGGTATGCCATTCCGGCTCTCTGGCAACATGATCTCCTTCACCATGAGTGTATTACGGCTATGAATACTGATACCTGAATGTACGGCTCTGAACGATGAATCTTCAGAACGATTGATGGGTGGTTCGGTATAACATGGTTTATCGTTAGGGTAGTCTTACAGTGGCTATCTCATAGCTCCTAGACATCATACCATAAAGCAAGTCTAGCCACGTTCCCTAAGCTTGATAAATACACTCGGGCTAACGCCTCTAGCTGACCAGTCTCTTGGCCAAACAATCGCTGCTGCTGTGACTACTGCTACCCACAACATCCCTAGACGCTTTCTTCAACCACCCCTGCTCTTTTCATTCAGCAGAATAGCGACAATAAGCCTAGTTCAGGTCAGCATTACATGTATCTTGGCCAATCCAAAGATCTTGCCTACCCATAGAGACCAAGGACTTCAGCGAAAATGAGAATCAGGACCATACCGGTATATACTTTCGGTTGATTCATAAAAGCTCGAACTCCAGCATCACCGACAATTCCAATACAATAACCAGCAGCAATACCAGTAAGACCGACTGTCAGACCACTTGCGAGATGTAAAACTCCCCTGTTGCTGCTGGTTACAATTCATTTATTGTGGTAAAGAGGCACATAAACGTACGAAAACAGACTGTAGGTCTTGGAAGGATCGAGGTCATCGGCGATAAGAACTGCAATGACTAATGAGTATACGGCGATGATTCCGGACATGATGACGGGGATGATGCACTGCCGGTACCATTAGAATTATACCTTCTAAATCGGGTATAACTTACTCGTAGTACGATGTCTGGCTGAAAGGGACTGGCTCCGATAATACTGATACCAGACTTGGCCGTCCCATATGCAGCGCCCATACCTGTAATTGCTCAGTATGTAGTATCACGTAGAGGCAGATGGAGATACCTACAACCGAAAATCATGGCAGCAGCGATGCCAGCCTATACGCGTGATGATCAACAGTGAGGTTTTATTCGACTTGAGGACGGGCCAGTCGCTTACCATGCCAAGGAAGGGTGCAAACTTGGGTGCGAGGTCTGCGTCTAATGCCGACATTATGAGTAGTTAATGAGAAGACAGTCTATGATTGATGATAATGATAAAAGGTGCATTGAGAGTAAAGATGATTATCTGTATGCGCCATTTACTTGTGTATTTGAACAATGCTTACCTTTCGTAATTCTCAAGTAGAACTCTTCCTTGGCCGCTGCCTGATTTTGCGGCGTATGCATATACGCGGATAACGTTGATGTTCGTTGCCTCCTTTGTGAATAAAGGACCTAGGCTTAAAATGGTAGCGTTTTACCGAGATACAGTGCCAAGAGGATAAGCTTGTCTAAATTGCCTGGATTGGAGGAAAGATTCCAGTGTTATTAATACATAAGCTATTTCGTAATACCAAAACGACTATTATATGTTTTTGATCTTTCGCATCCTACATCAAACCATGTCTCCATCTCTCTCCTTAGTCTGAGCGCCTGTAGGAGATGGCCTAACTCCGCCCTGACGTCGCCAATTGAAGAGAACATGAGGTTTGTTTCTGATAGACTCTCTGAGCTTTTCCTCACTGTACTCCATCCAGGTGTGACCCACAGCAGAACTGACAGGGTGTAACGGCGTGCCTCCAAGCAGGAAGCGATCGGATCCCCGTCGATCAAACGAAGCAGTGATGTCCAGATCGTTGGCAATCTGTTCACAGAAGACATCAAGCGGCAGATCATTAACATCATGACCAAACGGGTTCTCAATCTCCTGGCCGATAAACAGTAAACCGAAGATGATATAAGCCGCCGTGATAGTAGCCGGGATGGCGATCCAACCAAGTGGACCAGTCAACTGAAATGGCAATAGCATGACATACACAAAGGTGATTTGACTGATGGCGATGGTGTATGCGACAGGCAAGGGGGTGTTCAGGACACGATCACAACCGACAGCGACGTCGTTGAGAGTGGTGAGATGGTTGTAAGCGATGGTCTGGTGGATGGAGACTGGCAGCTGTTTGTTGGCGATGATAGAGTCAAGACCTATGGCCAGATGATTCAGGATCTCGACGGGAAGGTTCCCTTGGTGTTCTTCGGCTCTCTTAAGATGCTTTCGAGGATCACTTTGGGCAAACGACAGACCAAGATAGTGACCAGCAACCTTTCCAAAAGCTGTAGCCTTTTTGGTTGGTGCGGTTGTCTTCCCAGCGAACGTGTCCAGGTGTGCAATGTATGGCTGCATGTCTGGTTGACTAGCACAGTGCTCAAACCGGAGGGTATGTTTGAGGGCAACAGCATAGCCAGCGATAAGCTTCAGCATGCCAAGTTTCTTGACAAGAACCTCACGAGGGTCTTGGTCACCAGCACCGTTATCATCGGCATGGATCCAGATGACACGACCAAGGGTCTGAGACGCAGTGGCCAACGTTCCCCAGTATCGACGACCCTCAGCGTAGCGTTCGTAGGCAGTAGACGAACGGAATGAAAGACTAAGACCGACTACAAAACCGAGAATGGTAAGAAGAACAGAGTTGACACTCAGGTCATGGACCTTTTTGGAGATGACGGTTATGGCGGTTGCCCAACCGGCGACAAGTAGAAGAGGGAGGATCAGCGATGGCATGATAGAGCCGTGGAGCTGGAGCATGAGGGGCCATTTGGAGTGTCGTTGGAGATCTCGCGGGCCACTGAAGTAGTTGAGATCATCTTGTCCATCGTCGGGGATAGGTTGGTGGGTGGCATTGACGGAGGGAGAAGGCGGGGAAGTGTGGTGGTGTGAAGCTTGTATGCGCTCTCTGATCTCCGAAGTGGTATGCGACTTGGAGTGCGACTCGTGATCACCCGCGTCGGACATGATGATGGAGGTGTCTGAATGTGAGCTGGAAGAAAAGAGCTGCCTACGCTTGTAGAATTCGGATGTGGAGTTCAGAAAGATAGCAGGGGCAAAGGAGTCAGGTTATATACCCAACGAGTACTGCGCCGCTCATCAGGAAGGGCGATGGCATTCCTTAATGGGTAACGGTACTTGATGAGGATGGCTGGTCTGGGGAACTAGCGTCAAGACTATTGAGACATGAAATAAGCTCAAAGATAAGCATTTGCCAAGATGGGTTGGACCGAAACATGGTTAAATGAGGACCCTGACTAGAAGTGGAGACTCTTGACGAAACAAATACCTGAGCAACGCAAGGGCGTCACAGTTGGCTCGGATTCTGCCACTACCGACTCACTAACGGTCTGTCTTGGCTTAGCCTATTGACGAGAGGCAGCCTGGAATAGATGATGACTTTCTTTGGAACGGTCCAGCCCTCAGGGGTAAGGTAATTAAGGGAGCATCATACAGCACACATCTGATTGGACAGACCTAGTCTGTCTGAGGTTAGCCCGGAACCATCGAAGCTGAAATGTAAACTTGGCCTATTAGACCTACCTCTATCAGGTATGGCGCTGTCGCGTGACGCTTGACAGGGCACGGTATTGCCTTGTACAACTCACCATGCAGTCCAGCTGCTTACTGCGATGCATGTGCTCCTCTTGCCAGTTACCTGGCGTGCATTGCCACCACAACAGAGACGGCAGATGGGCCTCAGATATATCGCTCGTCATCTTTCACAGTCATTTATGATGGTTGTTGACCGTTGCATGAAAGATGCGGCTGGTTCTGGTTGCCGAATTGGACCCGATCGTTTTCGGCCCTAGGAGGTTTGTGAGATGCGCCGTCGTTCGTGAGGGAGTTGCACAGCCCCCTTGAGAACGGTTTACAGAGTTGGACCATTCCCCTTTACAAACAAAGCAAAGTTCGCGCCCTTTTAGGCATTTAATTAGAAGAAAATCACAAGCTAGAAGTTTGAAACACTTATTTCCATGAACGGCATTTCACAGAAGATTGAGCACACGGGGTTAGTGAGCATAGTCTGTGCTCATAAATCTATCATCTAATTAAGTTAAATACATCAGGGTTGTACTATTTCTACAATTTAAATTTATCATTTTCACTGAACGTTAGTACATCTGGTAACAGGTGACGGGAGGTTGAGATGTAAATCAAGTATTACCCTGGAGCGCTTTGCTGCAGCTTGCGAAATCGGTGGATCCAAACGAAGCACTTCAACCTAGCGCTAGCATTCGGCTGAACAAGCCAGGACGACACGTGATGTATTCTACTTCTTTACTGCTTTAGGCTTAGCTCGTCTATCAACGTGGAAAGGTGCATCGGCTTCTTGATCCGAAAAACCCGAGATTCCCGACCCTTCGGGAAGTCATAGAGGCAACGGATGATAAGTTCTTTATAAATACATATATCAATAAATAATTCTAGGTGAGTTCGTGATCCTACATGATTTTTCTTTCTTCTGGAACGTTGAGTGCAATTTGGCTTTATTTATCTTCCTTGCCGTACTAAGGTCTCAAAATGTCGCCGTTTATCTTGCCTCAAGAATTCAGTCTTGCCGATGTCAAGTCACACAATACCAAGGATGATATTTATATTGCTATTCACGGCAGGGTCTACAACGTGACCTCTTTCTTGCAAGAACATCCGTATGTGTCTTTGCTCCAATTATGCCTTTGTTATCTTGTATCATACTAATCTCGGGACCTGCAGTGGTGGCGCGGAATTCCTGCTCGAAGTTGCCGGCGAAGATGCTACAGAAGCCTACGACAATGCTGGTCACTCCGATGAAGCACATGAGATTCTACCCGAGCTCGAAATTGGCATCTTTAAGTCGGACCCAGCTTCCAAATCGGATCCTGTACAGCAATTACCTGATCCTATCATCCAGCACGCAAAGGATACTGGTATCAAGGTCTTGAAGCCGGACGTTTTCCAGGAGTTTGAACTTGAAGGAAAGACTCTTGCTTCTCACAATGTTGCTATGTAAGTCATGGCTGCTCCAATTGCTGCATTTGCCTATCGATCGAATTTTGCTGACTTGAGACTGCTAGTTACCGGTTCAAGTTACCCAGACCCGACTCCATCTTCGGTCTGCCTATTGGCCAGCACATATCAATCGGGGCAATGCTACCTCAACCCGATGGAACGACAAAAGAGATCATTCGGTCATACACACCAATATCAGGCGATCATCAACCTGGATACTTCGATCTCTTGATCAAAGCATATCCTCAAGGGAACATATCCCAACATGTGGCCTCGCTCAAACCAGGGGACAATATCAGAATCCGCGGACCAAAGGGTGCTTTCGTCTACACACCTAACATGGTTCGTCGTTTTGGCATGGTTGCTGGCGGCACTGGTATAACACCTATGCTCCAAATCATACGAGCAATTCTCCGTGGGCGTGGCAATGGTGACAAGACCGAAGTTGATCTCATCTTTGCCAATGTCAATGTTGAGGATATCCTACTGAAGCAAGAATTGGATGAGATCAATCAAGATGCCGGCATTCGGGTGCATTTAGTTCTTAATAACCCACCCGAGAACTGGACTGGTGGAGTTGGTTTCGTTACAGGAGAGATGATACAGACTTGGCTACCGAAGCCCGAAAAGGATGTCAAGATACTACTATGCGGCCCTCCTCCTATGGTTAGTGGAATGAAGAAAATCACAGAGATTCTGGGGTTCGAGAAGGTGCAGCCTGTCAGCAAATTAGAGGACCAAGTGTTTGCTTTTTAGTTTATAGAGAAAGCGGTCTTAATTCTCTGCCATAGAATGTATTTCTCTATCTCTAATGCCTTGCTTGTAACGCTTCTGTATCGTGAATTTGTCCCAACCTCGCAACTACCTATATAAGTCATCACATAAGTATTATAATATGGGCTCTAACATGCCTATGACAGCGATAATTAATTTCAATTTCAACAGCAAACGAGCTGTAAGAGTAAGTATATGCCATAACAGCTAACGAAGCTGGAGTAATTATTAGGAAACGTCAGAGAATCTGATGATGGCAGGCCTCAGTGATTGGAAGCAGTTTGGATGGAAATAACCATTCCCTCATAGTTAATAATAGCTATGGTCTTGTACTTGCTTGTTGACAATCTACTTTGCGGAACGCGAGACTTCAGAAACCTCTGTTTAGAATTCGTGACTACAGAAGATCAAGGCTTTCGAAGTCAATTGAATCGGAGAAATTAAAAAACTGTTGCGTTGTAAGGCTGTTCTGTCAGAGGAGCTGATCCAGGTGCACTTCGTTTCCCAGCAGCAAAGAAAGAACCATATAGGGCACAGACCGTCAAGGTCTGCTATAATTGCCTTGGAATCTTAGCTCCAGCTATTCTAGTAGCCCACTTGTGCACTGCCATTGTGTCTTGAATAACGAGAAAGAGATTGCTCGGTCTTAATTTAGTCAAGTTAGTGGGGTAGGAGGCTGCCAGACAAGCAGAAACAAGGTGGACCTTTTTAGGGGCTCCATCAAAAGCATACCCGAATGCGTAAATCTCGATAGCCAATCGATTTTCCGGGAATACCGAATCACTCCTTCATCTATGAATGTTCCATTGTTTGAGACTACAAGGCTGTCAGGACCTTTCCAGTATATAAAGCATTTACTTTCATTTTGCCGGTCTTGGCTTTTGTAAACATTTACCCGCCATTTTCTTTTTAGCCCATCAATAACGTTACTATCATTTCTTCATACGTTTTAGAAACACGCATCTCATTCTCAGATCCATACTTATTGCGCTATACGTCAACTATTTTGATATTACCATCAATCTACCTGAACCGTCCCCCAGAACAAACCATGGCAAACGACACACAAACACCGCAAGGCTACGCCCCTTTTGACTTGTACCCTTACAATCCATCTCAAGCTCCAGCATATGCCTTCTTAGGCCTTTTTGCAGCGGTCGGTATTGCGCACTTCATTATGATGTTCCCCTATCGATCAGCCTTTCCAATCCCTATGATCATAGGATGCGGTAGTAAGTGGCTTCCCTACCACCTTCTAGTAGTTACAGATGTAGCTAATACCAATCCCAGTGGAGGCTACCGCCTATTGGTTTCGATCACGATCTCACGACAATCTTCGACAAACATTGCCTTTTCTAGTACAGAACCTACTCGTCCTTGTAGCCCCGCCATTCCTCGCCGCCACTATCTATATGTGTCTCGGTCGAATCACGAGAGCTCTCAAGGCTCAAGAAGCATCTCTTATAAGCTTGCGCTGGAACACCAAACTGTTCGTCTTGGTTGATCTGATCTGTTTTGTCACACAGACTGCTGGTGCCATCATGTCAGGCAGTGAGGTCATCGAACAGGCAAAGCGAGGTCAGACCATCATCATTGCCGGTTTGGTTCTTCAGATACTTGCTTTTGCGTTATTCATAATCTGCGTTGTCACTCTGCAGCTCAGGGTCCGCTCAAACCCGCCTGTCGAGTGTCTTGCAGGCGTTATAACGCATTATCGTCGATATTTCATTGCACTATACTGCACCAGCGGCCTGTTCTTGATCCGCAATTTGGTCAGGATCGTTGAGTACAAGCAAGGTGGTGACGGCCCTCTTCTGTCAAATGAGGCTTTCTTGTATGTCTTCGATTGTTGTTTTATGCTGGCTATCATTATCATTATCCTTGTCGTACATCCGGGTCAACTGATTATGAAAGCTCGACGGCTAGACGTTTTGAAGGAGGATCTTCCTTTAGTGTCGAGATAGCGAGATGTACAGAAAGCTCTGTTGGTTTAATTTCTGGTCTTTTGTGTTCTTATTCCTTTCACTCGCTCATATCATCAGAAGATATGCTATCATCCAGCCTTACAAGTACAGCTAGTAATAGAGTTCAATTTAATCGCCAAAATGACGTGACCAAGTTAGTCATGAGAGTTGTTTCTGAATTTAATATAATTCCTAAGTAAATGCACCTGAAAGTCTGACCCTAATTTTGCAATTGAATTGATTCCCAGTGATAGAAAGCAGATGACCCAAAGACCTCCCCAACGCCACCAGTGGCCCGTAACCTCTTCTGTGCCTGCAAACATCTGTAATATTTTTGCAGTCATTTCATTTCCGCCATGACTCAGGTGCCATTTTTCGTGGTCCCGAGATTGACCAATCATATATTTACGCATCAGATGCGTATAAGCTAGTCCAAGTGCAGTGATCCGTGCATCCGAAAGTCCGAGAATACGAGTACAGTCGTGGCGACATCTCCGTCTACCAACTTTCTGCTCTTTCACAGAATACTCAAGAACAGGCCAGCCAGCAGCAAATCGAAGTCAACTTACATCTACAGGTCTAGCTAGCTAGTGAATTGGGCGTTTGACTGCCCCTAGCCGCTGTTTCTTTTACGAATATGCGTAAACCCCACAGAAAGTCTCGGCTCGGCTGCCAAATTTGCAAAAGAAGAAAGGTCAAGGTAAGTAGTGTTGACTTGCCCTACCATAGCTCATCCGATCTCGACCTAGCCTTTTCTCTGTGCTTACCCGAGGTATTCCATACTGTAATGTAACAGATCATTCTAACCATACGGACTTTTCAAGTGTGACGAAGTGAGACCGCAATGCGGAAGATGCATTCAGTTTGGTGTCTGGTGCGACTTCTCTCCTCAGCCACCACCACCTCGGGCTTCTCCTAATCCCCGATCCGAATCTCAATCCCGGGGCCCAGGGCGTCCTAGATCAGACTGGGTATCTTGGGCTGAGCAGATTCGATGTCACGCGGCTGCGTCTGTTGTGGAATGCTCTGAGAATCTAAATACCATGGATCTTGAGCTCTTCCATCACTACATGACAAAGACTGCACATACCCTTCACGACGGCACCCAACCCAATCTCTGGTCTGAAGCTGCGCCTCGAGTAGGATTTCAGCACAACTGCATACTGAAACTTATACTCTCGTTGTCATCATATCATCTGGCCAAACTCAACCCTACTGATAATGCACGGTATTTATTGACTGCCGAAACGCATTTGACAACTGCTTTGCAGCCAGCAACGGTACTGATCAGCCGCCTTGGTGGAGATAACAGCCCGGCTGCGTATTTGACGTCCGTCCTGATATGCTTCGTGGCTCTTGCCAAAGGTCCAAGTCCTGGGAATCTTCTTCTGACCAATATCGAAGGGCACGTTTCATGGCTTCATCTCCTTCGGGGTGTACGTTCAGTTGTTGAAGTAGCAGGCTGGTCAGCAATATTCTCGGGTATGCTGGCAGAATATGCTCCAAAGCCCAGCGGCGATATACTAGAAGACGGGACACCGACCGACACACCTGAGGGTATGGAAGACTGGCGCTCTTCCTTATTCAATATTTCTCATGCAATTACTGGAACTACTGAGGAGAAGCTCAAAAGCGCTTACGAACATGAGTTGGAAGTGCTTGAGAGCTGTTTTGAAAAGACGTTTGGCAAGGGGCAAGACGCTGCTTCCAATGCAGTTGGCAAGCTTGAAGATATTATTTGCTGGATCTACCAGCTTGGAGATGATTACATGGAAGGGCTGCGCCAAAGAGACCTGGTTCCGATCGTCATATTGGGACATTTCTGCGTGTTACTTCGGACAGTTGAAGTTCGGTATTGGTTCATGCACGAATGGGCATCCCATATTACCCAGGAAATACTCGCTATCTCTCAAGAATCTCGTCAGTGGCTCTCCTGGCCACTCTCATATCTCAACCTACAAGAATAGTTTGATTATATGGGATGTATCATGTTAGAAAGTCACGTGAAGATATTCTATTTGCTGGAGGCCTTGGAGAAATCGCAGCTGATGATGCCAAGTATGCGTTACCAGGCATCCTATCACCAGATGTGTCACTCGTAGATCTGAACAAGAATGGCTCCAATGCGTAAATAAGCTGATTTGCTGAGACAGTACCCATACACACCAAGCGGCTTACATAGGGTGCCATGTCAACTGATGGTATTTGTCCCGGGTTCGCCGAAGTTGCTGACCAATCGCTGCTTTTTCGTCTTTGTTTCCGAAAACAACCCCAGTTTTTCGGGTCGAGAGTCAGATTAGTTCAGGGTTACTGGAACAAGTATTCCGGGACTCACGTCATCATTTCGGATGCTAGGAACAGAATAGACTATATCAACATCCGAGTCTCAACGGCAAGAATCAAAATCAGCCTTGTCCTAGCCATACTTTGTTCTCTCAACACGATGCGTTCTGCCATGAGGTATGGTTTTCTCTAATCGTTTCTTGCCTAGAGTAAGCCAGTTGACGTTCTGCCTTACAGGATCTGCACAGTATTTACTGCCTTGGTTGCGGTATCGGGCGTCTCTGCCTTGTTGTTACTCCCTAGACGAGGAATGGTCAATTGTGTGGCAGATGGCAAGACAGGAACTCTCTTCGTTACAGCAGAGTGTGTGGATCCCGACTACGACTCCCCCATTTTCGATCGCGAGACAGACGAGACGATCCCCACACCTCATCGAAGAATCTCCGGCCATTTCAACGGCACCAGCGTCGACTTTAACATCTATCTAACCCCCAAGTCGAAATGGGATGGGCGGTTCTTCCAACTTGTGTACCCTCTCCAGACATCCATCGCCGATGATGATGCCATTGAATTTGGAGTCGAGAGTGGTGGCTACACGATTCAGGCTTCTGGGACGATAGGCTACCGCGCCGACGCAGCTCTCGCAAAGCTTTCTCGCCGGATTGCACAAGAATACTACAATACCTCTGGCCAGATTCGCGGATATGTCTATGGTGGTAGTGGTGGCTCTCTTAAAGCCGTTGGCGCCGCTGAGAATACACTTGGAGTCTGGGATGGATGCGTTGCTCTTGTCCAGGCAACGCCAATATCTATTCCTTATAACTGGGGCATCAGAGCGTTCGGCGGTTTGATCCTGGAGAAGCGTTCCAAGGAGCTCATCGACGCTGTTCAGCCTGGTGGTAGTGGTGATCCCCATGAGTTCCTTGATGAACTTGAACGAGCGGTTTTGACGGAGACACAGCACCTCGGCGTTACAGCCAGAGGATGGGAAGATTGGGGGGCTATCGCAGATAACCGTACGCAACTGTGGCAAACACTCAAGGATATGACGGTCCCCATTATCCAGCGCATGGATCCCACTTATGCCGACGACTTTTGGAACAAAGATGGGTACGCAGGGTGTGAACAGTCTGCACTGGGAGAGAGATTTCGCGCTGCCCTCGTTCAGTTTGACAGTGTCATTGAGACTGTAACTGCAGGCCGTGATGGGTTGATATCCGAATTTGTTCTCAAGACCGTGCCCGGAAACATCACTGATGTTGTAGGCCTCGGCTTTTCCCTCACAGTTAATGGGTCCAGTAATCATTTCTCGGGCATGCTAGATGCTAAGACGAGAACCGTACACATCTTAGCCGGCGCTTCCAAAACTACACTCAGCGCCCTCGTGCCGGGTGCTCACATCCAGGTTGATAATCGCTGGTACCTCGCCACGCATACATACCACCGTCATCAATTACCTTCGATAGACAGCGGGTTTTATGGCTATGATTACCTTCGCGATGGGAACGGTGAGCCACGCTACCCTCAACGGGATATCTTGATGGGACCAGTCGTCTCAAAATCGGCTTCGGGAGGTGGTACACACACTGGTAACATCACCATGAAGATGATTGTCATGGACAACCTTTTAGACTTTGACGCCTTGCCCTGGCATGCAGATTGGTACAAGAACCAGGTTCTTAAAGCTAAAGGTAGCCTTGAAGATCATTATCGTCTGTACTACGCCGATAATGCAGATCATGTCATGGGAAAAGTTGAAACTCCCCAAACGAGTCGGGTCGTCGATTTCACTGGCCTCTACCAGCAGCACCTGCGCGATTTAGTGGCGTGGGTTGAGAATACCATCAAGCCGCCGACACCTACAAATTACACTGTCCTTAAGGGACAAGTTGAGGTCCCCTTATCTGCGTCGGCACGCAAGGGCATCCAACCTGTTGTTGATCTCTCTCTGGACAATTCGAAGCGCACCCAGATCACTCTGGGAGAGGAGAAAGAGTTTCACGTCAAAGTCCAAGTCCCGGATGGCGTTGGTCAGATCGTTGCGCTTGAATGGGATCCTCTTGGCATCGGCGAGTATACCAAAATAGGCATCAACGTGGGGCCTGAGATCGATCGGCGCTTCGCGTATGCGTACAAAAGACCTGGAGTCTATTTCGCTGGCGTCCGAGCCGCTTCTCATCGGGATGGGAATACGGAGACAAACATTGCTCTAGCTTGGAATTTAGATCGTGTTAGAGTTATTGTAGAACCATATTTAGTACGACAAGCCCCCTAGAACAACCAGCGACATTGGAATAAAGTTCACGATAAAAAGACAAATTTCTGGGTGATGGTTCAGTTCATGGCACTCCTACATCTTGGTACATGTGCCCATTTCCATCCATCATAGCAAGATTCTCGATCGCGGCTATCTAGCAACACCTGCTACTTGTTCATCAACACAACCCTCTCCCAAATACATTCCAACATCAGGTTCGCGGTGCCTTGCTGCCAGTAGCGGGCATAACATCCCACATGGATTCCTTCTCACCCACAATGATCGAATACGCGATCTGAGCATAGTGCTCAGCAACAGGCACCAAGTGCGGGTTGATCTCCTCGTAGCACTCAATCAGCTGGAAGAAGAGCCACGGGATATGATGTTCCATCATTCCCCACTGCTTGACTTCGAAACGAGCCTGGGCACTACTATCATCGGGCGGGGTGGCGAGAATGACGAAGCCCATGGTCTCGAGTGCCTTGATGAGCATTTCGGCAGCTTCGACAAAGTATCCATCCTGACGGCAGCGGATTCCGACGTAGGCGTAGAGATCGGCGATGCACCAGCGGATCTGCTTGGCAGCTTTGCCACGGTAGGTCTTCTCGACAGCACGCAGAAGCTTGGTGGCCTTGTCGAGGTCAAATTCTTTATCGGAGGGCAGCTGCTTGTTGAAGTCCGCGTTGAGCTCCTCTCGTTGAACGCGTACAGCCTCGGTGGTCTTGAGTCGGTCCTTGCAAAGTTCGCAATCACATTTGAATCCCCATTTGGCCAAGCCCTTCTGAACATCCTGGTACGACTCCGAGTGAGTGGACGGTCGGTACGGAAAAGTCAATTCCGTGTCCGCCGGGATATCTCGAGCAGCCCGGATGATTTGCATGTCGCCGATGAATGAGCGGCGACAGTTACCGACACAAGAGTGGTTGATGCGAGCAGCCAGAAGCCAGACGCCGACGGAGGTGAAGAGTGGCTTCTCGCGGGTAGATGCGCAGACTTCGGGGGCTGGGTTGCCGCTCCAGACGTTGTTGCCACAGAAGTCTCGAGTGGATCGAGGGGCACCGAATGAATTGAGAGAAAGGATCTTCTCGACAAGAAACCTGCGACACCATCATCAGCGAGTGTTCCATCGGGAACCAGGGACAAATCAACTTACGCATCGACAACAGGACGTCCATCCACCTCAGTAGCTGCCACCGGCTTGTACTTCCCATAGTGGAGCTCAGTAAAGGCAAAGAGAGCTTTCGGATCATGGTACAACTTCTGAACAACCTTGGGCCAGAGATTCGCCAATGCACCGGACGTCAGGCGCTTGGTGTTGAAGTTGACCATGTGGGTACATTTGTCCATCACTCGGGTCTCGTCGATGAATGAGTACTCAAAAGCCTTTTCAACGAGGAGTAAGTCGCCGGCCTTGACAGCCTTGGTGGTGAACAGACCGCGGCCACGACCAGGTGAGTCGCGAACCTCAACAGGCTTCGAGTAGGTGGCGCAATCAATCAGAGGAGCTCCTTTGGCTACTTTGGCTGCCTCATACATCTTCTTGAAGTTGTATTTGCCGGTTTGCTGCTCCGTCAGTCGTGTTTTGACGGACAGAAGAGTCGTCTCGGCCGCCTTGCTGTCGGGAAACTTGTCCAGGATATCGATGAGCATGGCTTCGCAATCCTCGAACCGGTTGAGTTTGTAGAGGGCAGTGGCAGAACGGAACAAAGCCTTCTCGGTAGGCGCGTCGGGATCGTGAGCCTGAGTGGCATCCAGCAGTGCTTCGGCTGGTCGGCCAAGCTTGAGGTTGGTGAGCGCGCGGTTGAGGTGGGCCAACTGCTTGTCTTCGGAAGTCTCGGCAACATCGAGGGCTTCGGAGTACCTGTAGTTCGAAATATTAGATCTTATTAGGGAATAGAGGGGGTGTGACTGACGAGTGGTGAGCTGATGCCCAATTCTTCTTGCGAAAGGCCTTGTTGCCCTCATCGCGGTAACCTTGACTGGTCTTGTCATCTCGGCATGGATCAGCCTTCCATGCCTCGGGGATTCGTCCATCACCATGACGCAGGGGAACGATATCCCCCGGATGATCGACTCTCAGCGAGTAGTAGGGTTGGGGGATTTGAGAGAAGTTCGGGGAGATGGTGTCCATAACCCGCTGGAAGAAAGGGTTTTTGACGATGCACACACGATAGTCCAACATTGTCACGTTGCAGGAGATCTCTTTCTCGAAGGGCTGATGATACAGCTTGAGCAAGACAGCTCTACCCGCCTGGTCCTCAGCGATGAACATGACAGCCTCATGACGGTCGGTAGACGACGTCTTGTGAAGCAGGACCTTTGATCCCCAATGGTGAGTCTCGAGCCGCATCTCGGAGATGCCGATCGGCTTGAGGTCCTTCTCGGGGGTGGTGCAGGGTGGATATGGTGCTTCGACAGTGGCGATAGGCGGAACCATCATATGCTCTTCAACAAGCTTGGAGTTCGGGAAAGGGTAGTCAGTTCCGCAGGCCATTCGGATAAAGTTGCCAGCAGGGGATAGGCCAGGCGTGATCATGGCCTTACCGAGTGCTCGGATCATGAAGGTTGAGTTGACGGTGTCCTTGTCAGGATGGTCGGTGACAAGCTGCCCTTTCTTCTTCTGGGCCTCGGCCAGGGCCGTTTCGGTGGTCTTGACCCATTTGACAAAGGTCGGGTCGAATGAGCCGTCGAGGAGATCCATCGTAACGGCGTCGCGATTGCGTGAACAGTGTTGGTGATGGAAGGTGAAGAGCGATCGTGAAGCAGAAAGGGTAGAAGGTTTCTGGTGGAAGAGAGAAAGATGAAAAGGGTGAGGTTGCGGGATGCAAGAGGCGGGGATGGGGGATGGTGATGATAAGGAAGGTCACGGACTGAAGTTGGACGGGAAGGAGCGCTGGCTGTCAGGTGGCAAGGCAACAACTCTTGTTTGCAATGAATTCTCGCGCCTTCCAGGGCAGGTGCGTTGCGAGACTGCAACTGCTAGCAAACAGCAACTGCCCAGACTGACAAACAGTGTCCGCAACTGCAAGCTAAATGCTTGGTTTTGAGTGTTGCACAAACAAGAATAGTGGAGTCAATCTGGCATCGAAGGTCACAGCTAAATCGGCAGCGAATTCAAAGGGGTAGTCGGAGACCCCTTCCGGGCTATTGTGTCACCGTTTACAATGGACATCTTCTTGCCTCATTGATCCCATTTGTGCCATTGTTTCGCTTATGCTTACTTCCTCCCGTTGCATGTTTCATCGGCAACAACCTACCCGCCGCATGTTGTCATGACTGCACTGTCCAGAAGAGATTTGGCTCAATGTACACTGAGTTGTTCGAGCGCAAAGCAAGCAAACTAATGGTTGATGTGTTCCGGATTGCGGAGAACGATTTTCCTTGTTCAAAAGTTTTAGAAGAATCCAGCTACAAGAAAAGTGGCCTGAACAAGCCTTATTGAACTTGAATGAAAAGGATACATGCAGAACTGATATCGAGCGAGTTCATAGTGTCGCGATACTCATTTAGTCATCGTTGGAGCCGTTCATTTTTCACTCTGGAGTAACCCGCGATCGTTGTGGGCCGATTGCCGCGTTGGCTGATAACTTATCGGTTCTTATCGATCACCCGCTTATCGCTTATCGCCCCTAATCGCAGCATCTATCGATTGCTTATCTTGCCACTTTTTGCCCGGTCTATCCCCGTTGACATCCTAACCTAGACCCCACCAACGTCATTATTTCCGTTGTCCACAACGACATGTCACAACAAGTTGTAATCCTAGATAATACCTTTGTGGAAGGGGCACTTGTAATTGAAGACTTTGGTGCGACCTTTTCTTTTCCCTTCCTTTTCGGAAGTATAACACAGATAACAATAGAAATCTTCCTATCCGTGTTTGCAAAATGGACGTCGTCCTTTTCCCCTCAGCAGATTGGGACAAAAGAGATGGGTTATCTCGACGATCCAATCTCCATATGGTAGACTAAGTAGCGGGACAGCATATTTATTGTCAAGTTGGATAATAAATACAAGCGAAATTTCAGAGCTAAAATTTCCGCCTCAGCTCCACGAACTCCTCGTCAGGTGCGCTGTCGGAGAAGTCAACACGATTCCTCCGACATTTCTCCATCAGCTGCGACTCACTTGCTCGCATTAACACGGCAAAGAAGCCAACCAAAGTCCACACCCTTGGTGCTGATAACAGCGCCCTTCTTGGCAGTAAAGTCCTTGCTGGCGGGAACAGTGCCGTACTGGTCCTTGTACATCTGGCAAGTGACGAGGTCGATCTTGGGAGCCTTGACACCATCAACGGTGGAGTAGACTCGGGCGATCTCGATCTCGGTGACCTTTCTCTTGTCGTGGGTGAGGACACCGAGAGGAACGTTCATGGGAAGAGAGTCGTCTCCGTTGTAAGTCATGATGGCGACGCCGACGTAGGGCTTCTCGGTGGGAGCTGCGGCGACGGCAGTGGAGAAGGCAGCGATGCTGGAGAGAATGGTAGGAAAATGCATGTTGATGGCCGGTTGTTTGAGTATTGAATTGATTGATTGAAATGAGATGTTGATACTTTTCTTACACGGGATTAAGCTTATTCTTATAGTTGTCGCGATTCACATTCTAGTTTGTTGATTCGTCTAAGCCTCTTTTGCCAAGGATTCAATACAATAGTGGGTCTTCCCCTTCCAAATATTCGACGCTCTTGCATTTTTCAGCTATTAGCCGAGAACTCGCAACCAACAGCCACCCCAGTCAAAGACGCCTCATTCGGCAATTACCACTTTGAGACAAGAATTGCGGCTGTGGGGCAATTTGTTACATCCCTATACCGCTCCCAATACTAAGAGAGCGACAGATTTTACATAAGAAAAATATTCAAAAGTAGAATACATCGAGAAAAGCTGCTGTAAGCTGTTTAGCGAAAGAACGTACAAATTACAGCACGAGGCAGGTTGTGTATGGAGGAATACGTCCGACCACTTTCGGCCCAATTGTTCCTCCGCTTAGTTTTGACTGTGGATAGCTTACGTAGCATCCAGAGCAGGGAATCCTGCGACCCAGATCTAGAATGCGCAAGGCTCTCTAGAACCTCACTTACACGATGAATTTAGCGCAACAGAGCTAGCTGATCATCCCACATACCCTGTCATCCCCACACTGTACCTGGTCATCGGCCCGGAGGCTATGCTGTCATACCCTGCAAAATTGATGTTCGTTGTTCGTCGTTCGCTTCTCGCTAATTGCACCACTCGGACTATCGCAGTACAAAATAGTCCGAAGAGTGTTTGTATACATTCCACCTGATCCAAAAATCGCTCTCCTCTCATAGCTGACGATCCTGCTAGAGTCGACGAGGATGTGTCAGACGATGGAGATGACGCGTTTGTCTCCGGCCCATTGGACCAACTTGACGTTCCCAGACGAAGCAAAAGAGGAAGTTGCCGCTGCAGTTGCCGACTCAACTTGGTTCAAGACATCTGTAGTCACAGATTATGAGAATCGACCAGGAACATTGCACAGTAGCAGTCCCGTGCCGCTCGTGAGTTGAGGAGCATGGACCTAGTCGGCTCAATAAATCCCGCACGACTCTTCTCTGCACCTTAGGGTCGACGGACAAAACGACTCTATTCCCCTTTCTATAATGGAAGTCGCCGCCTTGCGATCAGGGAAGTTGTCTCTGACCGCCCTCCAGATTCCTGAAATCCAGACGATGCCAGGGAATTGGAACGTTTCTCACGCCCTGGCCTTTCCCAATACAGGAATCAAACTAGTATCTTTCGAACTCTCATCTGGTGATCCCTAGTCGAAGAGAGGAATGCTTAGTAAGGAGGAGACAAAGGCTGGCGGAACAAAAACAGCTGCTAAGAATGCAAGCCCTTTCATTATTGACGTATCATTACGTGCAAGCATGGCAAGGCTGTGCGAGTCTTTGGCAATATCGCGACTGGTCAGGTTCCCTTGCTCGCCGATTAAGTGCAACATCTGAGGTAGTCAGTCAAAAGGTGTAAGGAAACAGATCATTGCTTGACTGAGGATACGCCAGCAAAAGTTGCACGAAATCTTGACCGAGCGAGTGGGTTCTTAAAGGCTTCAGTAACAGCAGGCAAGATGCCGTGGCCAGCATCTACCTTACATTGCCTTCGATGGTGAGGGAACCAAACTATTCGAATCAGGTATTTGACTTGCCTCTGGTTGGTGTGGTCTGGTGTCCCAGAGAGCCAGCCCAGAATCGACTCGTTGGGGATCGTATTAGGATTCAATGTTTACTTTCAAACGTAGCTTTAAGGTTGATGGAAATAAAAATTAAACAGCTAACCCTCTGTACCACCACATGTATTAATCTGTATATACTAACTACCCTATTCTAGCCACTAGACACCTTGAGTCATAATAATCATTACGAAGAATCTGCAATTTCCTTAGGCTCTGGCCGCCAGTACGCCGCATCAATTAGCTCAAGTGGACCAAATGGTTCGCGCAGAAAGGCTGGCTGGAGATGTCGTAGCGGGCTATTATTCCCGCGCCATCCATAAAACCCAACCATCAGAGTGATGAGAAGATACAAATCAACCTGACGTTTGCTTAGGCATAGATAGAGCGCGTAGCTTACCAAAGCATCCATCGCCAGTAATGATGCATCCTGTGCAGTCCAGATATAAGGACCACGGCTTGCATTAGAATCTGTCAGAAGATACTCCCAGATCTGACGATACATGATAGCACCAGCGTCTGGTCCATGGATTTGACGGATCTTGAGGATGCCTTGCATATCTGGCCTGATAAGAATACTCTCCTCAAGGTCCAGACAGAATTTCTGACAATTGTTGCCAACAACGTTGTAACCTTGTCCAGCCTTTGTCAGAATTGTAATAGCTATTGGCTGTTAGTCATTTTGTTTTCGAAACTTGGGTGATCACATACCAAGTTTCTCTATCTGAGTATCATTGAGCAACGTTGTTCCAAGAAACACTGGAACATAAGAGGTATAATCTTTACAACTTCCAAGTGCTTTGCTTTGGATGATGCTGTTACCTATCGTCGTGAGTTCGAAAACAGCTGGATTTAATTTTGATTGCAGGGTTTGATGGCGACCGTGATTGAGGGTGGGGTCTGTAGGTTCTTCGCACACCAGCGTGGCCCAGTGCTGACTGATAGGGGGTCCGATGAATCTTCGTGATGTTTGGTTGGCCGTAGAGTTATCACGAGCTTGACAGCTACCCAAGGGACGAGTAAGTCTATAGACGGATCGACGTGAACCTGTGATGGTCGGCAAGCACCCGCCACTCTTCTTCCATTTGGCCTGCAAAAGTCGTTCGAACAATCCGATGACCTTGATTTTCTCAGCTGGCTGGCTCCATACGTGAGAAAAGAATGCTTTTATTGTTGCTTCCCCATTTATTTCGATGAAGAGGTTATCGATCAGTCGAAGTTGCAATTCATGTAAACCCTCCACTTTGCGACCACTTTCCATTAAATCTTTCGCCCATCGCGATCGTAGACGGCCTGTAGAATGGGCGATACGTTTGGCAGCGAATTTCAAAGCTTCATATGTGCACGCAATGGTTTGAAGGTCATAGGTCTGATGAAGGCTGTGAATAAATTCTGGGAATACAATCGAGACAAAGTTTCTTAAACGAGCATATAACTTCGCTCCTATTCGGCGAGGAGATAGGTAGCCTCCTGGATACGAATCGAAGCATTTATATGTGTAGCTTATAGGATTTAGTTATAGTACAAGGAATTGGAACGTATTCAACATACCCAACTACCTCCATGTGGACTGTCATTGATTCTCCAGTCTTTAGCCATCGTGGACTTTTATAGTTGTACATATGCTTTAAACAATGAGGAATATTAGCCCACGAATAAGCTTTCAATATTTAAAAGAAATATAAACTGTACCTTATTTTGTGATTCTGATATTGCTTCAGTAATAAACCAGAGTAGTTTTGGTTGCATCTGCACCCACCTTATATAAATCAGTATCGATGTCAAAAGAGAGCCAGACTACTTAGAGCCTCCTTACTGCTGAAAAACCACTAGATCCTCCTTGGGATTTTCCGGCAGATTTTCAGGTGGTAGATTTGCCAACGCCTCATCCACCATTTTGCGCAGCTCTTTGTCCGTCATAGTGCAGAGTGGGCCTGATAAACTGAGTCGTAGTTTTCGAGCCGAGTTTCGATGAGAGAAGGACGGGAAGGAAACATATGCAAGTCTACGAGGGCGTTCACGCTTTATGAGTTGTCGTTTTGTGGGAGGCCTCAGGCCACGAATGTGATGTAGGCGGCGTACAAGGTCTGCTGACGAATTAAAGAATGGTCCAACCGCAGCCCAAGCCAACCACTCGCAAAAGGCCTTCTCGTTGGCCTCAAATCCTTGCAGCCCAAACAACAAATGTTTCTAGCAGCTTCGAAATGCACACTTCTTATGTGCGAGGTAAAACCCAACGCTCAGTTTGGATTCTGGCCCAAAGTTCTTTGAATTCCTTTTACTCCAATCCTTCCCAATGACAGGTATATTCAAGATGTTCAATTCTGACTTCCATAACCTACCTTAAATCTAGCAGAGTTGACTATTGCCAAGGTGTGGAGTTGATTTAACATTGTTAGTACTAATCAGAGCAGGGGGGAAGCTTTGATATGTTAACCTATCAAGAAATTGACGTTTCTTACATGCGAGGCCCCCCGCCCTGCAATGGCAAGGGCGGTCATGAAGCAGCTGACGTGGACAAGCAGCCTGAACGCTGGGGCCAGCGAGCACAACTGAGTCATTCCAATGTCTTCCCCGCGAAATAGGAGTTTGATTGGTGTTTGCATTTCACGCCAAGAGGAGCTGAAGCTCCTGTATGCAGAGGTATCCATGCGCTTGACCTTTCTCTCACTATGCGGGCGGAGAACTATAGTGGCGATCATGTAGGGGGGGGGGGGGGGGGGGG